>JALPQI010015225.1:0-20526 GCA_025490895.1 Thaumatotibia leucotreta
TAAAACACCTTCCTGGCTGGATACAAAAAAAACTTTTTAATTTTTTGTTTATGTTTTTAAACCCGAACTTTTTAGACAATTTCCCGCGCGAATTTTGTTTTAACACTAATGATAGGGATGTGAAAGTTAAACTTTTTTAAATTTACGATATGATGATTTTCATTCATAAATACGAATAAATATACGATAAACGTTTCGTCAATGTCTCTCGCGCTGTTACCACGCGCGGTTTCCCGGTTAAACTAGTTTTGGTACGGTTCGAGGCTCATGCGATGCATCAATGACGTCATGCGTTCCCGGTGCGAGCGAACGGGATGGAGATATTATCGAAATGATTGTAACGCGGAATGCATGTTTGTAGTTATGTTAATGATTCATTGAAGCCGCTACAATGCAACTCGCGTTTGGTTTTCTGGTAAATATTGAATTATGAATGGTAATGTTATTGTTAACATGTTATCTTTGCTTGAAACGTAACCGGATAGTTAATCATAGTAGTTTGTTACATATATTTAAATACAGATTATTAGTAATTAGTCTGGTAGTAGATACTAAACAATAATAAGATAGTTTTGAGTCAGATAATTCCTCATAGTCCTCATACCTAATGTGCATCTGTTTATAAATGGATAAAAAGTACGTTATAACACGAAATATCTGAGTAAAGTAGGCAGCCATTCCTTTTCCGAGTGCTTTAGCTTAGCGAGCGCCGTTAGTTTAACGCAGTATTAGGTAATTATATTTTCAACTACATTTTTGTCGTTTGCACTAATACGTGAGTACGTACAGTGGCCTAAAGTAAAGATAGGTAGTAGCCTAAGTACACTTACTCCAAAATTTTAAACTGTCATCTTTTTGTATGATCATTTTAATTTGCCGCTCTTTCTACTGAACTGAAAAGTTGGTTGGACAGTGTTCAATTTACACTATCGACTGCATTAAACTGATTATAAAATATAGACTCGCACTGTTCCGAGATTTTCACAAGGGCTTATAGTACGGGACGTTTAAAAAAAGAAGCCAGTAATAGGTTTTCAATGGGTTGGCAACGGCAACGCGCATGTGAATCCCTTAGAGGTGTAGAAACTTAGGTCACGGTAGGGTAGGTACTTATTAGCTGCTTACCATCAGGCGAGCCGTATGCTTGTAGGTATGCCACCGCCGAGGCACTCACAATAATCACACATTCATGAACTCTGCTCTGTCTAAAAAAAAATCCCGATAAAGTACGCAAATTTTGTGTAGAGTCAGGTTGAATATAAAATGATGATTAAATGTAATTATTATTTTGTTCGATGATATGGGCATACCTACAACCTTATTTTGTTAAATAATAGAGTGACATTCCAAAAAACATGTTCAACTGAAAATTAACGATACTTGTCCCTACCCTATTGCGACAAACGTCAAAATTGGCATATTTATGGCATGCGTGAAGCGTGAAGTTTGACGTATAACCTATAAAATAAAGGTTTAAGTTGTAAACATTGCTAACATTGGAAGGTTTAGTATTTATTTTACCATAAAATATTTACATCCTTAAAATATGAGTGAAGAAGCCCAAAATGATGTGCAACGTGATCCAAATAAACGTAAACATAAGAAAAAACCCAAGAATTTCCTTAAAAATGCAAAAAAGTACGCTAAGAAAGGTCAGTGGGGTAGAGGAACCAAAATGAGTGAAGAATTGTACCAATACTTCCTAGGGATTCTGGATGCCATGAAAGCTGGTGTTGAGGACGATGAACAGAGACGTAAGTTGAATCTAAACGGCTTATATTTTGTACAAAAACATCCAAAAATGGGCAAAACATCTGAACAGACTACAGACTAAATTTACTTACCCACTGCAAATATAAAAGTAAAAATATTGTTTTAATGCCAATAACTTTTGTTTGTAATCCATTATAAGTTAAAAATATTGCTTCAACGCCAAATTTACATTTAAATTTACATTACTACACAAAAAATTTCATTAGTTTAAAAATTACAAAATTGGTTTATTTCAGAGAGCTTAGTCAACAATGTACTAGATCGAACAAAAGGCGATGAACTAAATATAATTGGCAATCAGCTCGGCTGCAGAGTTGTAGAGTTGCTACTCCCATATTCGTCCCCAGAAGACTTGGAACGTTACTTTGAAGTGTTGCACCCCGAGTTACGTAGATTGTGCTCTGATAATTTCACAAGTCATGTTGTTGAGACTGTATTAAGGGTTGCTAGTGAGCGAGCAACGGAACAATTTCAGACCGGTGAAGTTAATGATGAAAGCGAGGATGAAGCACCCAAAAAAAAGATAAAACTAGAACCAAAACCATCTAAATACAGTGAGACACACATAAAAAACTGTTACGAATTTGCTCTAAAGATATGCAAATATGCATTAAATAATTTGGAAGATTTCGTCTGGGACGAATATGCTAATCACATTTTGAGAAGCGCTTTGAAATGCCTGAGTGGAATCACATTGCTACCAAACGAAAAGCCTAAAGTAAACATGTTTGTGATAGAGAAATCTGATAAACAGACTCCTCCCTCACCATATATAAAGAAAATGGTGTATAAAAATGTGCCAGACGACTATAAAGAGTTAGTAACAGAGTTTGCAAAACGTTTATCGGTTTGGCCGCAGTTCAAAGACTTACCATATCAGAATTTGACCTCTGGATTGTTACAAGTGTTACTGTATGCGATCAAGAATGTTGATAAGAACTTGACGAGAGATCTGCTGAAGCAGCTGTTGACAGAAAGCTTTGCTCCGGACGATTGGGCTTCTACGGGTAGTGATGATAAGAAGAAGGTTGATGTGAAAGATGAAAATATGGTTGAGAGTGGTTTGCTGCCACCTGTGTTTGAGTCAGAACCTGCAGTAAGGTAATATACATTTATGTTCATTCATAGTTTTTTTTCCTCTGGCTTTTCACCTTGCTTGTTTCAATAGTAAGGTGAATTTGCCAATGTCACAGTGATTTGTTTATTTTGCTTTTTCAATGGAGTTGTAATTCATGGTTATTAAAGTTTAGCATGGGTGAGCTATCTTAATACTTATTTGACTTTGGTAATGTCAAATTACTAATTAGTAAATAATTAGCCACCTTTACCAACTTCTGATTATATTTTTGTGGTTTGTTTGTTAGTTTTAAAAAAATACACTAAAAATCAGGTAATTTTAAACAATATCTTCAAATTGTTGCATCCAACATCACCTTACAAACCTAAAAATAAACTTAGCAAGCCAATAATAATTATTTATCTTATACTGATAAGACCGAAAGGGCCAACAGTAAGTATTGGCTTCCTAAGTTACGAGTTACGCACAGACAGTAAGTCCATACACTTTTGAAACATTTGTCCCATTAACTATAATATTCCGGCAATCCAGAGGAAGCGGGTTCGAATCCCGTGACAACCAGAGTCTTTCGCAGTTGATTTTTTCTATGGTAAGCACATCTGTTACGACATTGTGGTATTATCCGCATTGTAAAAAAGTAGCACTAATATCAATTTGTTTAATTATAAAACAAATTGATGTTTTCCAATCATGAATTGATTACAGCGCCCTCTATAGCAAATTCAACGTAACGTTTCAGTTGTCGAGTTTGTGGACGATTGTGGTTTGTGGTAGACACACGTCTTTGAGTGGCTTAAGGTTGTTTGTAGTACCTTCGAAACATTGAGTACAGATGTTGCTAGTGATTAGCTTCACAATACCATTGACTAAATTCGCTGGGATTCACGGAAGGTCGTCTGGTGTAATTGGAAGCACGTTGGACCGGCAATCCAGAGGAAGCGGGTTCGAATCCCGTGACAACCAGAGTCTTTCGCAGTTGTTTTTTTCTATGGTAATGGTCCTTCCAGATTATTAGAAGCAGCTCTACTCGTGGCAAAGAAGAAGATGTACACGCAGATATATGCGAAATGCTTCATCAATCGGCTGGCACAGCTTGCCTGCATGCCCATGTTGAACTTCACAGTGCAGCGGCTATTCGACAACTGTCAGATTAAAGAGGAGGTGAGTAATAATCATAATATCATTTATTGCACCATGGCATTGATTTAGAATATATACATAAGTGGATCCCCAAACAGCTCAAAAAAATGGCCCCAAAAAATGGGCTGCAGAAGTAAATATTGCGGTCCTTTTGCTCTGCTATTCAGTTCTGACAGTTGACATTTTGGTCACCTTACGGTATAGCATCATTATTCCTTAAACATAAAAAGTTTCTACTATTTTGCGGTGTTGTTCGCAAATTTGACACTTATTGCTCACTTCACAAAGTTTTTTATTCTTTGAGTTTTTTTTATTATAGTTTATTGTAAGTGAGCGTTATTAGCTTCAACTGAAACATGATAGAAATGACTTTTAGTGCCACTTTTCTTGGTTTTTTGTTTGGCTCTGTGCATCCATTTATTATGTAATGTCATTGCACCATGGTATGAATTTTAGTTGTTACAAAAATAATTATAGTACACATGGACCCTGGCAGGGTATGGCAACATGTTTTTAAGCTAAGTTTATACACGAAAAATCCATAGCTACAAACAAAAGTAAAATTATTTGTTACATTCATGTATATTTAGATATCTCTATCATCTAAAAAGATAAGATAAGATAAGAGAGTTCAGGTCCTGTAAATAGCCATCCACATTGTAGGAGCAGAAGTGCAAGCGAAATGGCTGCGTAAGGCAGTTTGGTTAGTGTGGATTTTAGAGTCCATCATAAATATTAGGTACTAAGAAAAGAGTTGTAAATAAGGGTAAGGCTTGCAGGCCTCATATATTCTCCCTGTATATAAATTAATATAATTATCTATTAGGCCTGCACTGCCAGACCTTACTTCCCGGCTTTTGCAGTAATGTACTATATCTTCTTGGGGGAGTAAGGGGAGAACGGAACCCAGATCCGAATCGGCGACGGAGTGGCGTATACCGCTCCGTGGTGCTCCCTGCTAGACAACGAACGAGGCTCTGGTGGTATAACCATTAACCTCATTGGGACACCAGTGGGAAGAGGCTACAGCGGCCTAAATAACTCCTAAAATGTCTGGTGTAGAAGGCAAAGGGAAACCACTACACTATTATTCCCACGATAGTCACGCATGAACATGAACAGAAGAACGAAAACGTTCGACATGACGTGACCACGACTGCTCTGCCAAGAGCATATCGACAAAGAAGACTATATCTTCACACTTGCTGTCTAAGCGGGTCATTGCTTGGAGTAATAGAAAAGTGAGATTCCCTAGGGAGTAATAGAAATGTCAGTATATCATTTGATAATATTTTGTCTAAAAACTTATTTTTTTGTCGGTAAGTGTGATGAAAAACATTGTATGCATCATGGTCGGTAAGCGGAATACTAACTCGAGTCATTAAAAGCCCTTCGCCTACGGCGTCGGGCTTCTAACCCTCTCGTTAGTAATTCCGTACTTACCTCCCTTGATGCACATTGTACTATTACATAATACCTTGTAAACTGTGTGGAGCAATAAATGATTGAATATTAAGTATTGACGAATCCGAGCGGTTGAAACGCTCGGAGGATCACCCGCGTGTCTGACTGAATCTTTATCGCGTCCGCAGTTGGAGCCGATGTTCGACGAGTTGTCCAACAAGTTCACGGACTTGTTGGCCTGCGGCAACACGGGTGTGCTCGTCTCCATCGCCAAGGCCTGTCTTCGAGTGCGAGCGAGACAGGCGCAGTTCGTTACCGTGAGTATCACCCACAGATGTCATATATACCATAGATCAAGCAAACGTATCTACTTAGCGTGTCAAATGAACTCGGTAAAATCTACTGAGTTGTCCGTCTTTAATCGCAGCTTGCAGCTTTCGGGCGTCAAATTTTGTAAGTTGAAGTGAACAAAAACATTAATAATGCCTCCTTAAGTAATATTAATTGCAACAACACAAAAAAATATGAATACTCAAAGGCCGGAGACATATTTAAAATCATAGGCAAGTAACAACTTCAGTACAAAATCTGACACGCTCGGCCGCCATACAAATGAATGAACTTGTTTGTTCTATCCAAATCTAATTCTATGGTATCACCTCACAAAATCGTATATTTCTAAGTTGCAATAGAGCCGGCTCCTAATGGGTCCATACTAGGGTGTCCCATATTTTACGAGTTTTAGAAATTAACGCATACCCCCTAAATCGGTTTCTTTTACCTCAAAACACACTGAAAAATCGGTTCTGTCTGTAACTGCAACCCGTGTCGACTTTCATGCTATTTTCCTATACAATGTATGATTTTTTTTTCTATGGCATTAACTTATACTAATGTCTTAAAATAGTATTTTATGCAACCCTTGTTTAAGAGAGGTCAAAAAAGGTGAGTGGCGTGAGTAACAATTTGAGGCGAAGCCGAAAATTGTTATTAAAGACGCCACGAGCATTTTTTGACTCCGTTAAACAATGTTGCATACAATACTTTTTCTACGACCACACATTTATTTTTAAATAAAATTGTAAATTTTAGAAATATTCTTATACTTCGTTTTTTTTAGCATTAGAAAGACCTATGCAGAACGAGATATAAGGTTTTTTTACAGGCAAATTCTGCGGATCGAACAGTAAATACGAGTTATTAAATATCACGAATTTATTATCATGCTTTATTAATACACATTACTCAGTGTTGTGAACAGATAAGAAACAAAATGTCAGTTAATTTATATTCTAAGATGAAAAGATAATAATTTTAATAAATTGCGTTTGCAATTTTTCATGGAAAGGTTGTACATTAAAAAACCTAAAGAGGCAGAGTTCTCACACAATTTTAAAATGTCACTGTCTGTCATTCGACTTCATATTGTTGGCGGTTGAGTCGGTTGTGTTTTATATTGCTGTTAGCTTACTTAAACATTGTTGTTATCGTTTTTGTTCAATTTCGTTATTAATTGTTGATCTATTTAGATATTTTGTTTGTTGGTGCACATTTAAAATGGATGAAAGCAAAATCCTGTGACTACCAGTGAAAAGCGGATGGTGGTGAATATTTACAAATTAAGAAATGTGCCATAGAAAGCAATATCCCACTAAATCGGAACGTGTGAAAAAGACTGCTGAGACTGCTGGCATATCGTTGGCTACGGTATATAACATTTTAAAAGAATATATTTTTTTAAATTAAATTAGATATTGTAATAGATAACACTGTGGAAAAAAATATTATAAACGTTGGTGGTTCCGAGTCCTCGGACTCTTCCACTGACAGTGAATAAAACTATGTATGTCATCTGAGTTTTATTTTCTAATTTGTTACCAAATTCAAACTACATTAGAGCGTCCCAGACCGCCTATAATGGCGACAAATACTAAACGACGTTGACGATGCGTAGGGTTGTCTTAGTATTGTTATCTGCTCAGTCTTTGACTGAATATACAACCGATACTCCTCCTGGAGTATGTGTGGCTGCTCCCGCGTTTCCGCTACTGCAGCTGTGGCCGGGTCGCATCCCACAAGGGTGGGACGGTCGTTGCACCGTCATTTGGGGACGGTGTTGAGAGGCTGTTGAAGGAAGATTTGCCATGGGCATGGCGAGAGAGGAAATGATTTTCGTGATGATGATGCGGTAAAGGCAAGTTAAGGCAAGGCAAAGTTCGGTCTGAGAGAGATCTGAAAAGAAAGACAGATGGAGAGTGAGAGAGGCCGGTGCTCGATGCTCGATGCGCGGCTGTCGACTCAGTCTTTATGACACCGTGTCCGATTTTATACAGATAGTTTTAATCCTTAAATGCATGACTTTTAAAAGTATTGAGAGTACATAATGTAAGCCAGATTAAATATGCAAATATTGTTAAATTTTAGACTGTAAACTTCATTAAACTCAGTAAATGTAAAATCGGTACGATATTAGTTACAAATAAAAAAAATACTTTGTTAAAAACCGCCAAACACTAAACGAAAACTTTCAATATAATTATATCTTTTTTCTAAATTGCCGCCATCTTGCTTATAAAACACTTATAACTTTTTTTTAAATACAGTTTTGCCAACAAATTAATAATAAATGTGAAAACTATGCGTTCAGCTATCGGTAAATATCAAATGATATGTATATACATAAGTTCCGAGAAATTCAGTGGTATCGGCCGAAATCGAAGAAGGAAGGTTTACGACCACTGCTTCTTTGTTCACCCGTTTGACAGATAATTCTAATCTTAAATAAAACGAAGTATAGTCAAACACAATTTTATTAATGCGTTTATAGGGAATAGACAATATAGACTTATCTTGACATATGTAAGGTAGAAGGTAGGGGCTTAAAGGTGTGGTGACGACCATGTAAATGACAAATAAAAGTATGGGAGTAGAAAAACATTTTATCATAAAATTAACTTGATGAGAACAGAAAAACAATACATTATTATCAACTTACTGTCCGACTAATTTTTTCAGCAAATAAATATTCTTATTCATAGTAATTTGTATGGGAATTTCAGATGAACACATGTTACAGGAATGAGCTGATTTTTCAAAGTGTTTGAGGTTAAAAAAGCCGATTTAAGGGGTATGCGTTATTCATTTCTAAAATTCGTAAAATATGGGACACCCTAGTCTATACGTATAAGTACAGTCGAGGAATTTAATTTTGTACCTTGTCACAGTGGCAATCAATATGAAAGCTGCTAGGACTGTCATATTATAGCTACTATGACAAGTTACGACATGGGTAGGAAATTAAATTCCTCGACCGTAATAAGAGAGCAGTGTCCAGCGGTAAGCAGTAGACTACAATAGGCTGATGATATGTGATGTGATGCCCTGAAAAATTCTAAATTTTCAGAGTCTCGAAGCAGCCCTGAAATGCACACCTGAGAACGAGAAATTCTTCTCAGTGTTGGTCCTCCGTCTATTACCGTCGGATCGAGTGGATTTAACCAAGCTGGACAAAGAGTACTTCATCAACGTGCACGGATCTGTTATATTGCAGAGTATACTGGACTATCAGGTAAGTTAAATATGTTAAAATTATGGTGACAAGCTACTGTTTCTTAAACTTTTAGTTACCAATTTGAGAAGTTATACAATTGCTCTAAACGAAAATCCTATTTTATCACATACTGCGGACTCGACACATGCTACAGACCACACTTAACACTTTCGCAACCAGGCAAAAATTAGAACAATACCCCAGAAACCGACAATACCCGCTAGGCGGGCAAGGACGTGAAATTCAATGCAGCGCGCCGCGAACACGCTAGGCGGGCACGCGTCTGACGCTCAGGGTTGTGCCAAATGAATTTTTCTCAAACATGCAATGAAATATTGTAGTTATGTGCCTAAAAAGTAGCCGGGAAGTACCTCGTTGCAGGTCTAGGCCGGCAAGCGCCTCTTTTTTAATTTTCATTTGACATAGGGTGTGACCTGGCATCTTGGCTTTTAGCCAATAATTATCTGTAAGTAATAATAGTATTAAAAAAATGATGGCTGATTTTCGCAGTTATAATTAGGTATTTAAATTATATAATTTAAAATATATACAATAACTACTCATAATAATATTTATAAAGCAGTATTATACGGTGCGATCCGTCGGCCCCGATCACCGCATGCGATTGATTGGATCCAACAGACCGCCTAGTCTAATACCGCTTTTTAAAAAAAAAAATTACACCTTTCAAACAGGTCAAACTTAAAAAAAAATGAGGTGTCGGTGTCGTATTTGACTTTTGTTGTGTTTCAAAGACTTAGTTATGTAGTTGACTTATAATTTCTTAGAAAGAAGATACATTTTTTTGTTTCATTTCATTGCATGTTTGAGAAAAGCATTATACTATACATACCTCGGCCATGAAGTGACGGGTTGCCGTCCGAATACTATCCGGCCTTCGCTCGGCCGTCTACATATATTCAGCCGGCAACCAGTCACTTCCCGGCCTCGGTAGTAATGTACTATTGTACATCTGATTGATAGAGCTAGGATTAGCTTTTCTTAAATAGAGTACCGAAATGTACAACGGAGAAGCATCTTTTAATACGAATATTTCACGAGTGCGAAAGAGACACAATATTTGGTCTTGCGTGGAGTACTGCTCTCATCTTTGGGATGGGTCCGCCCAATACCTACTCGATGCTCTCGATAGGATGCAGCGGCGGGCAGTTCGTATTATAGGCGACTCTAAGGTTACCAGGCACCTTGAACCCCTTCAACTACGTAGGGACATTGGTTCTCTGAGTGTTTTTTATCGCCTGTACCATGGTGAGTGTTCTGAAGGGTTATTTTCCCTCATCCCGCCCTCCCCTTTCCGTTATAAAACCACACGTGCCGGTTTGCGGTGTCACTCCTTCACCGTGGAAAATATTCCCACACGTACTAAGAAATTCGGCAATTCCTTCATATGCCGGACTATTTAAAAGTGGAATTCTTTACCGGCACATGTGTTTCCGCATACCTATAAGTTGGGACCCTTTAAACGAAGCGTGAAGAAGCATCTAGCGGGCCAGCAAGGCGGTGGCAACTAACAGGTTACTGTTTGTCTCCTGTTCGTTGCCGCCGCGATTTGGGCTCTACTTTTCACTTACGATCAGGTGGAGTGGAGCCACTTTGTAGTGCCAACATAAAAAAAAAAAAAAAAAAAATGTAACACGTACGAAACAATTTTTGAGCAAGACCATCCGCGTGGTGGTGCTAAAATAACTTTATTATCGGTATTCAAAATAGATTACTATGTCCCAAAAGAAAGTAATTAGACTTGCCATTTTTTCTATTAGTAGTAGCCCTGAGGTAGCGAAGATGCAATGGCGTGCACTCCGGCGTAGCATGTAGGTTTATAGCTCTTACCTATCTAGCGGGTACGCCGGCATCTGAGCAAAGTTTACGAGTGCCTATCTGGCGGGTACGCGGTGGCGAATGTGTTAATAAACCTTGCTTAATAATTATTTATGTTACTACTGCATAATACGAAGTATTAACACACGGGAGTTGTATTGTTTTATCATGGTCGATAAGGGGATTACTAACTCGAATCGTTAAACAGATTAGATGCACTGTTTACTAGAGTAAAGGATTAATTCTCAGTACATTTTGTAACAAAATTATTCCTTACAGCGTCCAGCGAAAGCAGTTAACAGCCTTCTAGAGCTGACTCCAGAACAGCTCCTGGTGATATTCAGCGACGCGAAGGGCAGCCACGTGGCCGACGCCTTCTGCAAGGGACAGTTCGTCGGCGTGAAGGCGAGGGACAAGATGATATGGAAGCTTAAGGTGAGAGAGAGATGGTAATGTGACGCAAACTCCTGCGATCTTCTTAGGTCCTGGTAGCACGAGACCTTTGATTAGGCGTGGGAGCGAGGGACAAGATGATATGGAACCTTAAGGTTAGAGAGAGATGGGAGTTGTGTTAGAGATGCTCCTGTAATCTTCTTAGGTCCTGGTGGTATGGAGACATGCCATACATTCTTAGGTAGTATTCCTAACAGAGATGTCAAGAGCCTTCTAGATATGTGACAAATTCTTCTGCAATCTTAGATGCTGGTAGAGAATGTAAACATATTAATAGCCTCCTAGAGCTGACTCCAGAACAGCTTCTAGTAATATTCAGCGACGCAAAGGGCAGCCACGTGGCCGACGCCTTCTGCAAGGGACAGTTCGTCGGTGTGAAGGCGAGGGACAAGATGATATGGAAGCTTAAGGTGAGAAAGAGATGGGGGTTATGTGAGGCAAACTCCTGCGATCTTCTTAGGTCCTGGTAGCATGAAACCATTGGTTAGGCGTGAGAGCGAGCGACAAGATGATATGGAAGCTTAAGGTGAGAGAGAGATGGGGGTTATGTGAGGCAAACTCCTGCGGTCTGCTTAGGTCCTGGTAGCATGACACCTTTGATTAGGCATGAGAGTGAGGGACAAGATGACATCGAAGCTTAAGGTTAGAGAGAGATGGTGATGTATCGCAAACTCTTGCGATCTTCTTAGGTCCTGGTAGCATGACACCTTTGATTAGGCGTGAGAGCGAGGGACAAGATGATATCGAAGCTTAAGGTTAGAGAGAGATGGGGATTGTGTTAGACATGCTCCTGTAATCTTCTTAGGTCCTGGTGGAATGGAAACATGCCATACATTCTTAGGTAGTATTCCTAACAGGGATATCAAGAGCCTTCTAGATATGTGACAAATTCTTCTGCAATCTTAGATGTTGGTAGAGAATGTAATTATATCAACAGTCTCCTAGAGCTGACTCCGGAATAGCTTCTAATAATATTCAGCGACGCAAAGGGCAGCCACGTGGCCGACGCCTTCTGCAAGGGACAGTTCGTCGGCGTGAAGGCGAGGGACAAGATGATATGGAAGCTTAAGGTGAGAGAGAGATGGGGGCTATGTGAGGGAAACTCCTGCGATCTTCTTAGGTCCTGGTAGCATGACACCTTTGATTAGGCATGAGAGTGAGGGATAAGATGATATGGAAGCTTAAGGTGAGAGAGAGATGGTAATGTGTCGCAAACTCCTGCGATCTTCTTAGGTCCTGGTAGCATGAAACTATTGATTAGGTGTGGGAGCGAGGGACAAGATGATATGGAAGCTTAAGGTGAGAGAGAGATGGGGGTTATGTGAGGCGAACTCCTGCGATCTTCTTAGGTCCTGGTACCATGAAACCATTGGTTAGGCGTGAGAGTGAGGGACAAGGTGATATGGAAGCTTAAGGTGAGAGAGAGATGGGGGTTATCTGAGGCAAACTCCTGCGATCTTCTTAGGTCCTGGTAGCATGACACCTTTGATTAGGCGTGAGAGTGAGGGACAAGATGATTATGGAAGCTTAAGGCTAGAGAGAGATGGAAGTGATGTGAGGTAAACTCCTGCAATCTGCTTAGATCCTGGCTGAGGTAGAGAGAGATAGGGGAGTTAGGTGAGACATGCTACTTCTATCTTCTTAGGTCCTAGTATTCCTGACAGAGATATCAAGAGCCTTCTAAAGCTATTATGTTGTTGGCGTGGTAGGCACGACATTTTACGGTTTTGGTATTATGGTGTTTACCAAATAAAAAAAATACATTCCGAGAAGCGCCATAATTATGGCATTTTGCGAATTTGGTATTATGCTACTGAAGGGACCCCGATTTTTGAAGTGCAGTAACGTTGTACGTGTACCTATAGTTCGAGAAATATAAATTGAATGTTTATTTTTACTATAATGTAGGTAGAAAGTTACCAATTTATATTTCACGGACTATAAGTCAAAAAAATGAACAATATAAATTGGTAGTCCGATGTTTGTAGGTCATAATTATTCTTAATAATAACTTCATAACAGTCGATGCTCATAACATTTTAAGTAGGTACATATGGCATAATTTCATTATTAAAAGCAATAAACTATAAGTTATAATGATTGATTGTCGTGATTATGTCAATGCAATCATATTGCTACACTTAACACGTTAGCCTCCGGTACCGTTTCACTAAGTGCTTATACTATGCCGATCGAAATTATCTGATAGAAATCCTATGCCAGTGACACGCATGTGTCAAAAACGTTCGTATTTCGATGCCACTGGCATAGGAGTGAGAACTTGATTAATGCTAGTGGCATAAGAATAAGATTACTTTGATCACGTATGTGTGTCACTGGCATAGGAGTACAGTTTTTTCGGTCACATATGCGTGTCACCGGCGTCGAACGTGTTAAAAAACTTAGTTTGCAAGACAACGGTGCTTCGAATAGTAAAAGTGGAGCTTCAGAATTTTTTATTCAGAATTATTTTAATAAGTAGTCGGTTCTGGCGCTTCGCCGGCTTCTGCCCACGGGTTAGCCCTTCAAAGCTGAGAACAGGTTGAAATCCCACCTCCGGCATTGATAAACTCTGTATTTTTTGGTATATTTATAATTCTAAACCATTATTTTATCAACAGGGCTACTATCAAACTTTAGCGCTGGCTCAACACGGGTCTCGCGCTTTAGAACGAATCTTCGAAGCAGCTTCACTCGAGCAGAAAATCAAAATCATGACAGAAATGTCAGACAAGAGCAATCTGTTGAATACTACCAAATTCGGCAGATTGGTAGCTGCTAAGTTGGATATAGCTACCTTCAAAACGGCGCAGAAACAGTGGGAGCAGAAGTTTAAAGGGAAATAAAATGTGAAATTATATTGCTGTTTTATTTTCGTTAATGTCTCCAGTTGACGTCCATTGCTGTACATAGGCCTCCCTCAAAGATTGCCACAATGACCGGTCCTGCGCCACCCGCATCCAGCGGACTCCTGCGACCTTCACCAGGTCATCAGTCCACCTTGTGGGCCTACTCACGCTGCGCCTTTCGGTTTTACGTGGCCGCCATTCGAGAACCTTTCCGCCCCAACCGCCATCGGTTCTACGTGCAATGTGGCAGTGACAGTTGGGTTAGAGTATGATTAATGTTAGGTATCCTAAAAGTGCCCAGTGTAGGAGCCTAAATCTTAAAAGAAAATGAATGCAAAAAGAGACGAATCAGAACATGTATTGAATTTAAAGATATCAGGATTAAAGTAGGTCCCTACTTATAAATACGCAAGCAGGCTTAATGCTTGATAATGGAGACCTAGGTTCTCTAAAACAAGTCGCGCGTAGTGACTAAATACGCGTGAGTTTAACCATTTAATTATATTTATAGCTACTAGGTTTTACGAAAGTTGAAATAGGTACCTACTTCATTTTTGGCGAATGCTGTAGCTCCAATACGTGCCCAATGCGTCTAATGACCTAATGTTTTAACGAGTTACTGAGTCATCTAGTTACTGATGTAATTTGGTAGACTGGGTCTCACCAAACTAGTCGACGCCGTTTCGGCTAATCGCGTACGGAAAAAGCTTTATGTCAACGCAATAAGAGCGAGGACATCGTAAATCGGCTCGGCCCACGCGAAACGACGTCTTTCGACGGGAAAACGGCGTTTTGCCATAAAGCTGTTCGCATTCGTACGACCCCGTTTGCAGCCTAACGCACACGTTCGCATTCCTAAATCTCCTAATACCGCCGTACGGTGCCGGAAAGAGTCGAACGGCTCCGATCACGGCCGAGTACCTACGATAAGGACCGGTCAGAGCTGGCGGAAGCCGTTCAGCGTCTTCGACGGCCGAACATAGCTGACGACGGCCGAAAAGAGCCGATGACGGCCGAAGTAGCTACTGATGCGTTTGTATTTATTAATTTGAATTATTACCCACATTAAAATCTGCAATAGATCTGATAACACGAAGTAATACTGTCGAAATCTTACACGTCTGTTCAATTTCAAACTAGTTACTAACAACTAGTCTCCAAAAATGAGATTTACGATTGCCGATCACCCGTTGTCCTATCTATGTGTTCGTCGGACTCAGCGGCTGTACGCGTGCTGTCTGACATCTCGACGGCAAGACGGAGCACGGGAGAGCCGACCGCCGCTTTACAACTGTTGCGGTAGCAAATCGCAGCCGATCGAGCGTTTCGACGGCCGTAAGGAGGGTGAGACTGCTTAACGCAGGTGTTCAACCGCGGAGACGGTCGATCGGCTAAATGCGAATAGTGTAGTGTAAAACACTCGGCGAAAGCCGACTCCGCGTCGATTGGTTTGGTGAGACCCTTACGAGAAATTCCTTTACTGTATTCTCTTTAACATTTTCGCCCACCGTGCAGTGTCTCACGACGTCGACGAAAGTTTTCCATGGAACTTACTATATACATATTTGTCAGCCTCCGTAGCCTAGTCGGTAGTGGCCCTGCCTACGAAGCTGGAGGTTCCAGGTTCGAATCCCGGCGAGGGCATTATTTTTGTATTTATTTATCACAAATATTTCTTCCTGTTCCATGGCTGTCTATGTATTTAAGTATCTGTATGTATCTATCTATTATATATATCGTCGCCTGGTACCCACATCACAAGCCTTAATTGAGCTTACCGTGGGACTAGGTCGATTTGTGTAAAATGTCCCAGATATTTATTATTATTTATTATGTCACTGACGTAGCTCAAATAATCGCCAAACAGTTGCAGTGGGCTGGACATAATGTCCAAGTTGAAATATCCTGAATCGTACTGGGAAATATTTCCAGAAGAACTGATGGTGAGATAAGCGAGTTCTTGAATGCACGCAGCATGAAGGCCCCAAGATAAACCGATGACCTAGGTCGTTAAAGTTAAAATTTTGCTGTTTTCCTCTCGTTCCAATACGTGTGTGCGTTAGAGAAACAGCGAAATTGTGAAATGTAACTTTATAAAAGGCGATCCTAAATGTAGCTGAAATTTATTAGATGCGTGCTGCACACGATCGATCTCTTACCGGTTCTTCTCGGGTAAGTGGTGTAGGGTTAGAACCGGAAGTAGTTTTAATTGTATGTGTAACTTAGACCAATCAAAAGAGTTTGTTGCAATTCCAATTTGAATAAAGAATCATTTGACTTTGATCCTTATGGCATGCTCTGGCACAAAATGTCCAACAGCAGCTAATCAGCTGATAATGATATTAACGTTGAATGTGCGTTCCGTGCGTACAGTTGTTTGTGAACTTTTACTAAACACTGACACATTCAATAGCTCAAAATTCCAACGTGGACCCTCAATGGAAATGCACATGAATGATGATGAGTATCAATCTTCATAGGTACTATCAATTAGGAAGAAAATAAAACAGTAAGCAAGCCAGATTTATTATACTTTATATTGGCACACTCCTCCACAGTTAGGCGGGATTTGTCCTGGCTTCAGACTGCATATCTTGTTGCCGCATATGTACTCTCCTTTACGGAGGTTGAGGGGGCTGGGAACTGCAAGAAAAATATATCTTTGAGTGTCTATTAGATTATAGCTGGAGAGCCAGTGAACCCTGGGAGTAACGGTCTCCCTGTAAGGTTAGAAATTAGTATACTTACGATTTATGGCATTCTAAGAGCTATAGCCATGACCTGGCAGGCATCAGCCCTGCACGTCATCAGCCCCTTAACTTTTTGAATTGTTAAGTAAATTGGGTTTCAAAACTTGTTTCTGTAAGTTTGAAAATTGTATTCTAATTGATTTTTCATATGTTTCTGCTTATTGTAATCGCTTGTCAATTTTTTTTAAGATGTACAATAAATAAACTTTATCCTATTACATTTTCAAACTTACAGAAACAAGTTTTGAAACCCAATTTACTTGTAAAAGTAATTCAAAAATTAAAGGGGCTGATGACGAGCAGGGCTGACGCCTGCCAGGTCATGGCTATTGCTCTTAGAATGCCATAAATCGTAAGTATACAAATTTCGAACCTTACATGTAGACGATCAGGGTTCACTAGCTCTTGGACTATTAGTGTGTAGGTACAGTTGACTAGTCGGAACTTTTGAGTCATTCGGAGACTATGTCAATCACGTAAAGCCGCGTTTTCACTTAGTGTTCTGATCGAGCATTCGTTCGTTCTTGGGCAGATGAAAACAGGATTTCACATAGCAAAATGTTCGTTCGTCAGCAAACGAACAATAAGTGAATGCTCTATCAGAACACTAAATGGAAACGCGGCTTTAGATATAGATCACACTCGTGTTAGATTGTATAAAATCTCTTACTCCGAAGTACGAAGTGTTTCTGTCATAAGTTGGCACATAGGCAATTGATACGCAGAAAAGACGTGAGTCAACGCGTTTCGTAATTAAAGTTTTGGTACGTAGGTGAGTGTAATTCACTTAAGGAAAACCACGATATAGATTGTACTAAGTGTGCTTAATTACTAGGAAGTGTTTTAATTTTAGAAATGAATGCATTGACTATTACAGTCAGTATAGTATAGATAGTTCCACGAGGGTTGAGGTCACGCACACATCAACATGTCATGTAAACACACGAGGAATTTGAAATTAGTGTTCTCTTTTCGTACTGACAATACACCCAAACACCAATTGCAACTGTAAGATTGACCAAAAAGTTTGTTCAAGTCATTCATTCATTCACTACATTTCTTGTAATTAAGTAGTACTTCATTTGGATGTGTGAGTACCTAATCATTCACCTTCAACTCTAGTGAAATTACCTATATGTCAACGTATGGTCTTGATTTATGTCAAGGAATCAGCTATCATAGTTAAACTATTTAAGAAGAATAAGAACGGTAATAGGTAGATACGTACCTCGTTTTGTCCCTCATTCCTAAATTCCTAACTGACCTTTTACTACGATATCCATGAAGTCTAATGAACCTTGAGGTATTATCTCTTCCAAAGAAGCCGATATAGGTAGCTAACCCCTAGTTACATTAGGAAAAATAATGAAAAGAAGTTCTTACATCTGCTACCGTTCTGTCCCTTTACATACTGCTGTATATTATGGTCTCTCTGCCAAAGAGGCAACAGGCAACTAACCCTTATTTACACTAGGAACTCAGTAGGAACAATAATGAGGTAGTAAAATGCTTCTCCAAAATCCAAAATGCGCCAATCCGCTTGCCCAGCGTGGCGATTATGGGCATTTACCTCCTAATGCGTCTATACGCATAGGTAATAGGAGAGGCCTACGTCCAGCAGTGGACTTTCATAGGCTGATGAAGTGAAGAAGTGAAGAAAATGCTTCTGCCCTCCTTCTGTCACTTTACAAACTTTTCCGTGAAGGCTGTCCAACTCCGCTTATGATCTCTGTCAAGGAATCGGCTAGCAACTAACCTCTACACATTCGCTCTTCTTACACTAGGAGCAATAATGAGGAATCGCCTACACTTTTGCCCCTTTTCTGCTCTTTTAATAGCTGAGGTCTCCGCGGAGGGTGGTCAACTCCGCTTATGATCTCTGTCAAAGCAGCAGGTAACATAATCCTAGTTCCATTAGGAAAAATAATGAAAGGAAGACCTTACCTCTGCCACCTTTGTCACCCTTTACAATCTGCATCCTCAATGGCCGTAACTCCACGAACCTTGGCCAAGGATTAATTAGGAGTAATTATGTAACTCCTTGGTAGTTATCATCATCATCATCTCAGCCATAAGACGTCCACTGCTGAACATAGGCCTCCCCTCTGGACCTCCACATGTACCGGTTAGATGCGACCTGCATCCAGCGTGTCCCGGTGACCTTCATAAGGTCGTCTGTCCATCTTGTGGGTGGACGTCCTACGCTGCGTTTGCCAAGCTGTGGTCTCCACTCGAGCACTTTTCGACCCCATCGACCATCTGCTCTGCGTGCAATGTGGCCTGCCCATTGACACTTCAGCTTACTAATCCGGAGGGCTATGTCAGTCACTTTAGTTCACCTACGGATCTCCTCATTCCTGATTCGATCACGCAGAGAAACTCCGAGCATAGCCCTCTCCATAGCTCTTTGAGCGACTCCGAGTTTAGAGATGTGGCCAATGGTGAAGGTCCACGTTTCGGCGCCGTATAGTAACTAGGTAGGTACTTATACTAGAAATAAAAAAGAAAACAAGTCTTTACCTCTGCTACCTTTCTGCCCTTTTACGAATTGCGGTGTCCGTGGCAGCCGGTGCAATTCTGTGTCTGATCTGTCAGGTAAGGGGCAAGCGAAGCTGCTCATGGCTAGTAGCACCACGAAGAAGAATACCTGAAACGTGATCGGTTGAACAGCGGCCCTACAACAAACACCGAAATTCGTGAATTTTGGGGATTTTTCTCTGTTACTCTGGCGCCTTCGTTGGAGCGATAGAGACAAATCTCCGAAATATACGAACTTCGGTGTTCGCGTTATCCTCCTGCCGCCCAGCGACCTATAAAAAAGGCTCCTGAAACAATTGAAATTCTATTCTAATTCCTACACTATTAATTCAATTTTCACTGTAAAATTTTATCGCCTGGGCGGCAGGAGGATACTTCTAGGCTAGTTTTAACTAACGTCCTGTTGGCTACCACGATCTATTAATGTTCTATGTATGTCTATAATGATCTACAGTACCCGGCGATAAAGTTCGGACATCGGTCTTTGGAAAGACACAAATAATATTGCATAAACGTCACATATGTTGGAGAGGGACAACGCTCTATAAAGCCGAGTCTCTTTCCAGAGGCCGATGTGCAAACTTTATCGCCTTTATGTATGTTAGGACCTAGATTGAATCGCGATGTTTCAGTACCATAGAATAACTGTCAAACCTAGACTGAATCGCAATTAAGAGGTCATGGTAGCTCCCCTGGCTGACTCCATAAGTTGGAGCGAAAGTCCGATATCGGAAATCCCTCTTGCACGTAATGGTTTTCCGCTCCGCCGGTCGCCTAACGGCCCGACCACGACATTGTTGGAGCGGGATGCCGATATGGGTACGAGAGGGAGCACCATACGTTTTCCGCTAAGCCGGTCGCCTTAGACCGATGTCGTGGCCGGGGCATAAGACCGACTTCGTGGCCAAGGCTTAAGATAGAGCCAGGCCATCCACACAGACTGCATGATTAACATTATACCTACTGATTTAGAACGGGTAGCACCAAACCGTATGTCAGCGTTAAATCGTCGGCTAAAATTGATTATAAATGGGAAGTTTCATAGTAATCTGCTGGGTAATGTTGACCTGTCAAATGTGATTGGTGCTGGCACTTAAACTTTTACGATTTTCAACAATTATTTGAACGGAACGGAAGGAAACTCGGCTAGAT
>JALPQI010015226.1:0-28130 GCA_025490895.1 Thaumatotibia leucotreta
TATAGTGTTGCGAGTGTAGCGAGGGCCAGGCCAAGTCGAGAATGAAATAAAAATTTATGCCTGATCGACTTAGATATTTACATTCTGCTGTTCATCTGATTTGATATATCGCAGTGTATTAAAATGAAACCTACCCATATACAGTGTGTTTCCATGACCCGGGCTTTTACGAAAATGGGTAATAATACACATTAACAGCAATCGTTTTCAAGTATTAACATTTTACAAATAATTAAATTGATCGTACAATTAATTTTACTTCCTCCGAACGATCAATGTAACGCGTGTACTGCTTATAGTTGTCAAACGTTGTGAGTGGCTGCGATCTGTCAAGTGCAAATTAACGATTCATTTTGAAGTACATTGCTTCTCAATTAACTTTTCTTAGAAAGTTAATTATTTTTAAAATTAGCATTTTGAATCGAATAATGTTCACGGTTTGGCTAGAAATCTGCATAGCATTCCTCGGTTTCGATAAAAGCCAGTATTATAGACACACACTGTATACTATTAAATTTTTTATTCATATGTATATTATGTATGTACAATTATACATTTAATTCAAATTAATAATTCCTAAATGCCATTCGACATCCCAGGGGATCTCAGAAAAAATGTGCACATTATCGGGCCGGATAAGTAATTAACTAATAACTTCGAAGGGTAAAAAAATACATTTAACAAAAAATATTGTATTAATTGGGTTCATGAACGAAATGACAGGTAAAAAGTACCTAAACTGCGATACGTAGCGAATAACTAGAGATACTTATAAGTAAAATGTTACAAAAAAAATGCTTAGCTACCTGTTACAGTATTTGTAAATGAACACTTAGGTCTATGAATAAAGTTTATAATTTCTTATGCGTGAACTCCCAAAATGAAAAAAAAATACGATTAGTTATGTAGTACCTACAAATAGTTTTTCAGTATAATGTTAGGTACAGTATACTGAAAAACTATTTGTAGGTACGCCGTACGATATTCAATTCATATAGGTATATAATATAAACGCAATATGTCCCCGTTTATATAGCACATTTCTTGTTTTTCACATAGTAGACCTGCCGCTGCTGGTCAGAAATAGTAACGTCGCAATTTGCTACAGAATTTGTTAGGAGCGCTTGAAGGTACTGTACGAATGTATACTTGTATAGTCCTTAAATTCGACTTTTACATTGGTTTAATGAATCAAAATTCAAGCCCCATATACCATATGCCATTTAATATTTAATATTCACAATACACCGCATCGATCGATACAGTACATAAAAAATGGAAACGAGCCTATTATATTATATTTTTACTAGAAGACTCTTTCCTCCTTAGTCATAAACGTCTCCCTAACTTAGCAAGCCGGTACATAGACATATTATTAAGCCGGTAGATACACATATTATTTATCTGTGAGCCGGTAAGTATCGTTTTGCCCCTTTCGGTCATAGGTATCATATGTTTAGAAGACCGTACCCAAAGGACAAACGATTGATAATTATTTATTTATTTAATTTATTTTTCTCAAACATGCAATGAAATATTGTCTTTACGTTCCTTAAAATAGACTCGGAAGTATCGCTTTTAGGGCGCAGTAAGTCACTGGAATAGAAATGGAATTTCATAACACTTTTCACGCCTAGGCCTGCAAAGTATCTTTTTTTTAGTTTCGACAACATTGTCATTATTTTAATTTTTTTGTATTTCTTTGTATGTTTGAGAAAAGCACTATGCATGCCTCGGCGGAAACGGATTCCCGGCCTCGTTACCTATCCGTATATACAAACTTGGCCGGAAATCCTCATTTTCCCGGCCTCTGATATAATGTACTATATTTTCTACATCTCTATCCCTCTCAGCCTACCATATGACGACACAACTACAGGCTATATATGAGTTGTTATAGTCGAGACAACTGGCGCACGCAAAAAATTTATACTTACCATTTTCCATGAAAACGTTTCAATTTTCTAATTGTCCGCAATTCCTTCGGGACCTGTGATGATGAAATTCAACAACTACGCCCAATGTGGCGCCACAAGTAAGTATGAGGTTGTTACTTGTTAGTTGCATTTCGACAACATGAAGAGACACACGAGGTATGTTTTTATTTTTTTTTATTTACTGTCATAAATGACCGTTACATTATTTTGGGTGGCTACTAAATGACCAGACATAGAGTCCCGATGCCAAGAATAAAATTTAAATAAGGACTTACATTCGATATTATTTTATCGATACCTAAGTTACTATTAATCAGATGTTAAAAAGGATTCTAACGTATGCGGAGTGAAATCTGGACAAAGTTAAATGTTATATTAAATAAATAATAACATTATAATTTTCTTAAACATTCACTCTCTTAATATCGATTTTAACAAGGATTCATGCAAGATAAAAACTACTTGAATCCAAAGTGTATAACTTCAGTTTTATGGTAACTACTTTATCCATTGATGTCGAAAAAACAGCTATTAGCATTTTTGTTGCCATTGGACTATTGGTACTCTGACAATAATAGTTACTTTGCTAAAAATGTTTAATTGAAGTTCCTATAACTCGTTCAGCGTAACGTTACTGAAAAAGCAGTGTTTTTTACACTTTTTGACCAAATGTCGAAGTCACATTTGCATAGTTGTTTATTTTATTTTTTTCGGTGTTGGTAGGCTTGCTCTTTGTTAAAGTTTCGTGATGCCCATGCTTTAAGGATATTTTTATCATTTTTTTGTTGCATTTAGAAATTCTTCTGAGTTCTCTGTTCGATTTTGTCATTTGGTCAAACGTAATTTCTTTTATTCGAGCTCTCTCAGAAAAGTGGCTGTAGCCGAAATGTTACATTACACTAGGGTTTCTAATATTATTTTTTGGAAAGAAAAAAATGTGAAATTATTATAAAACAGTGTTTCAAATCTTGCCTACTTCTAAAAAATCAGAATTATCGTCGATTTTGGCCATAGCAAATGTGTCCTGTAGAAAATACATGCAATTTTGCGACATTGTTCTACTTAATATAATTGCTAAAGAAAAATGCCAACACACACGAAACATCCCAAATTAACTAACAAATGGAAGTATACAAATTAATTTAGCATTGAGATACAATTTTAATTTAATTTTGTTATTATTATTACTTGGTCAAAATCTGTCCAGATTTGACTCCGCATACGTTAAGTAGCTATCCTGTAAATATTTGAAAACTCTCATTGAAATCGGTCCGCTTGCAGTATTTTCTATGAAAAATTACACGTGACCTGTATTTTTTGACCACCAGTGTACCTATATCTAAACTAAATAAGGATTAGTTGTAAGGCAGTTAAGGGTTAGCTTACTGTGGATGGAAATCTATTGATTATGAAAACATAATACAGTGTGTAAGTCTAATACGGGCGATCAATTAAACCAGGCATGGGATTCATTAGTGGATTACAAGGTTTTTTTAAAGTTACTCTTAATTATGACCCCACAGTTTTTTTTTTTAATTATCGGAGCAGCAATGTAGGTACGAACATTTGTTATTGTTGATATGGCAGTTATGTCATCTGCTTTTGAAATTAGCTGTCATCGAGTGCTTAACTCGCGTATGTTGCTCTGCATTGCGCGCCGAATTATTTTATATGGAAAATTTTGTTGCTCTAATTTTAAGTAAAAGTTATTTGAATGTACTTATTATGTCGTAAACTACCACCCGTTAAGAGCTTCGCCCGTATTAGACTTACACCCTGTATATGTTGAAGTTGATTTTTATTGAAATTTTATAATTACATAAAAAATACACGTTACTGCGTATTTTAGCTTCGCTGAACTGGCTGGTAAGCTAATATGAAATATCATTTTGAAATTAGTAGGTATTCACTTATCGATGAATTTAATATCGGCAGGAAATCCCTAGTTAATTGACGTTATTGCCACCGCGACTTCTACGTTTGCTAATAGCTAATGAATAACCACTTGACTTGACAGATCATCGATAGCATTCAAAACAAAAATGCTCCTAACCGTTCGTGGGTACCCAATTACTACCCGAAAATCAATACTACATATATAGTTAAGTAGATTGGTTTCGGAAATTTATTATTTATATTTAATTTTGTAATTTTTCATAGAACTGAAAGCGTTGGAGAAGCTTTACCTCCTGATTTAGAGGGCAACAAAAAATTTGAATCTCCAAAGAAAACACCAAAAAGAGGGAGAAATAATATTATCAAGGATTACTTAATTGACTATACGTCGAACTCAAATCTCCATGGCCTCAAATACATTGGAGAGAAGGAGAGAACATTTGTGGAAAAGTGAGTATCAGCGTGTAGGTATTATTCTTGGTGTGATTTCATTAGTGACTTTTTAATAATGTTTTGGGAAATGGGAAGGATGTACCTAGGTAGGTATCTTTCTTTTAGTTTGGACTTCTGTAAGTCAAGTACAAGGACAATTTTACTTTTTTACTGCCCATCATCGATCTTATCGCGCCTATTCTTTTTGATGATTTTAGTCCGTACATGGCCGCCTTTCAACCGTTATTATAATTTTGTACGCAAATAATAATCTTATTTATAACTTTGACTATACACCGTGGGCTGTTTAAACCCGACCCGACCGATTTTAACAGTATATTCCTGACCACATTTAGAAACTATAATGTCGCATAAACTTTTCTGGATATCGCCTAGTTTCAGAGTTATTACCAATTTAAAAAACATATTTTCTAATTGTTACTCAGTACAAAAGGTCTTTTTAACGGCGTTGGTGCCATTATGGAGAATAGTCTCACTAACCTCATTAATAGATGTCAAAAAGTGAGAAATAAAACCTTTAAAAAATGAGGTTTTTGTAAAAAAAAAAGTTTTTGTTTCTTTTTACATCAATAACGCGTGGTTAAAATCTTTCTGGTTTAAACAGCCCACGATGTATATATGTAACACTCCTTACCTTAACATTGTAGAGTTTTTTGGATATTCATGTTCACGTGTTGCGTGGTGCTGTGCGCGGGACTGATCCAGAAGGTTTACATCAAGTGGAATGAGAGTCCTGTCATCGTGAGCTTTGCAGAGAACCCTATGCCTGTTTGGAAGGTACTTAACATACAATCGTTCATACATCGGCCGAAGCTTTTTTTTAAATCTCTCGTAGGTTCTAATGTTTCTCGTCCCGTTCTCCCGTTAGAGCTACTGGACAGCCGGTGGGTTCAGAATTCAGGTTATTGTTTATGTAAGGAAAAACTATGGAAATATCGTCTGCTCAGGACACAAGTATTGTCAAATATTTTTGGTAGTTCATTGATATAAATTAAAAATAATAGGCCACCAAGATTAAGAATAATAGGCATAGGATTAAAACTGACAGGGCTTTGGTTTCCGACTGTATGTTTTCCAATAACCTTGTGTGAGAGTTATAATATGTACCCATCCTGACCAAACTTCGAGTGTTGAAAGTGTTCAAAATAATATGTGAATCTCTTTAGTAAAACGTTCCAGTTTGTCGCTTACCATAAGGGCGGAATTTGCTAGTATCTCTATATGATTTATCTGTCCTAGCGTCCGCGACGAAGTCCGCGACGATTTGCTTAAAAGGCTCTCATATATTAATTATGTTAAATATTAATACAATAGAGACGCGGCCGCACCATGTGATAAAAACAATGTTAATTCACATCGAGGCCGTAGGTTCGTACACTTCGTACCAAGTGTACCAACTACGTACTTATTTTAAGCAGGGTGCAGCAATGTAGCTGAACCTTGAAGACTATATATGTATATCTGGCTTGGCTTTGCTGATTCTGACTGAAACACAACTAAATATTTCAGTCAAAATTGAAAGTTTCAAAGCAGACGAGCCGTTTATAAATAAACTGCAACACTTTCACTCCCTCTAAATAAAGATTGTATAGATCAGATTCTGAAATTATGTCGCATTGTTCTAACAGTTGTAAGGTCTTTAAATACATAACTTTTAAATACATACCTATTTGTAACAAGGCACTTACGTAATACGTTACATTTAAAATATTATTTACTTAAACTTAAATTATGTCTCTTATAATTAGATACCATTCCCGGCTGTTACGGTGTGCTTCGAGACAAAAGCCCAGCAGTCAAAATATAACTTTACAGAAATATATCACATGTACAACACAGTCTACAACGAAACAAACAACAGCACCGGAAATAGCACCGATCTCACCGAGGAAGAGTGAGTAAAAGGTTTACCTAGCAGAACCCTCATTTTATAAAAACAATGTATGCGAGCAGAATTAGACTCACAATGCCTACAAGACACGTTTCTTTCATTTATTATCTGGGAACGTTCATCAAAAGCTTGTAGCTTGTAATAGGTACAGTCAACAAAAATACTGGTTTACCTCGTCAACTTTATTACCACTGAATAGAGATGAAAATTGGTAAACCACTTCTTTTATTGACCGTACAATTGGAAGTCTCTTTTTATCCTCATTAATTAGACAAGGACTTCCGCTGATAAGCTGGTATTACAAGATACAAGCTTTTAGTAAACAGGCCCCTCATCTCGCTAAGCGGTAGGTCAGCGAATGTCATCTCACTATATTAAATCTGAAGCAATGCCCTACCACTTTGCAGAACTCTTCAACCAAGGAACACAAGCACGGCTCTTATACCTTTCAACAACAAATATAATATTACATTTCATCCATTGTAATGTTTTGTAAAGCCGATGCCCGGCCACTTATTTTAAAGCAGCGTGTCAGAGATGACGTCACGCCATACATACATCCTCGCGCAACATCATCACTGCGACTACGTCACACCACGTCACAGCTACGTAGATCAATCGATACACCGCCGCGTATCAATGATTGTGCAATACAAATCAATAAAAGCAGATCGCCGCCTCCCGCGCAGCCAATCTTTAATCCTAAATCGATTAGGTCACTTAGTTAAGTTACTTATATTGTAATTTTGCACCGATTAAACTCTAATTCTGTAGTACAGACTTCTAATCATTTACCTCCGCTGCTGCCACTCCCTATATCTATATAATTGGCGCAGTCGTTGAGTTGATTCGGTTTAGTCGCGAATAGATCACCGTGATCTCGTTCCGGCATCGATCAACAAAAGGACCCTGGCAGACAGACGAGGCGATCAAGAAGTACAAACAGCGGAACAGAGTCGGCGCACACACGGGAATATACGATGAAATTGGCTTGGTGAGTACACATATGAGATTAGTTGCAATTTACTATCCCAGTGTTCCTTACCGCCAAAATTTTCCACCCACGTAGATCAACTTCCCCTAGGTTAGTTAGTAATTCAAGAAACGTCGCTCTAGACGCTAATAGAGATCTTGAAAATTTATTCTTAGAGTCCGATTCAGAAATTTCAGAAGAAGAAGGAAGTATGGCAAATTTGGAAACAATCTACAAAGCAGTTCGCTTGTTGCCTGATTTTGACGGCAATCCACACGTACTTACTAGATTTATTAGGCTCTGCGACCAATTGGTAGCAGAATATGTCCGAGAAGGCCAAGATTTAATAAATTCCGCTTTATTAAACGGTATATTAAATAAAGTCATTGGATCCGCTGCACGATTAATAAATACAAACGGGATTCCAGAGGACTGGTTGACGATTCGCAATGCTTTAGTGAATAATTTTGCAGACCAGCGAGATGAGACCTCTCTTTATAACGATCTTGCTCTATTAACACAAGGGTTAAAAACACCCCAAGAATTTTACGAACAGTGCCAAAACCTTTTCAGCACCATAATGACCTATGTAACCTTGCACGAAACTGTTAATAGTACTATTGAATCAAAACGTAACTTATACAAAAAATTGACACTACAGGCATTTATCAGAGGACTTAGAGACCCCCTGGGCTATCGTATCCGGTGCATGCGCCCAGATACCATAGAAAAGGCATTAGAATATGTACACGAAGAAAGTAACACCATTTATCTGCAAAACCGTAATAATAAATTTTTGACTGACAAAACACAAACTAATTTCCAACAACCTAGATTCCCTACCCCTGGTAGCTTTGTATCGTCCTATATACCCCCACAAACACGACAGAGTGAGAATATAGCTAATACTCCAGGCATGTCCAGACAAAATCCAACGAACATGAACAACCAACCTCCAAATCAACAGTCGTCACGGCTACCATGGGCCCAGCGTCCCAATAATTTCCAACAAGGACCCTCCCGTACTCAGCAAATGCTTAGAGCCCTCCCAAGGTCAAACATGTCCACTGGATTTAGAATCCAACCCAGAACCCAGAGCAATAACCACCATCAACCCATGAGCGGCATAAGCACCGCAGTTGCTAGAACCCTGCCTCGCGGCAATAACCAAAACAACAACTTGGACGTGAATTTAAACGCTACTAGTTATGATCATGAGAATTTCTATCAATCCCCTTATGAATACTCGGACGACTATCAGAATTACTGTTTTAACAACTGTGACTGTTACGATAGCCACGATGTATATGAATATTATCATGTCGAACAACCAGATTCAGAAACGAGCTTTTTAGCAAGTAACCCATCAGCATCTCCCTTGGAAAATCACATCACCCCCGAGCCGGTAGAAACCCCCAAAAATTCAATTTTTCCGCAGACCTCGAAGAAAACTACACAAAGATAGAAATTAACCTGCATAATCAAAAACGATTACCATACATACAAATAAGTAAACCACGACTAAAACTACTATTAGATACTGGTGCAAATAAGTCATTTTTGAGCCCCGAAGTCGTACGTAAATATTATTCAAACTATCAGTTGGCATATGATCCATTCATTGTAAAAAATATCCACGCAACTACGAAAAATTCTCATTCTATTACAATTCCAGTTTTTCCGGAATTTAATAGTCATGAAACACATAAGTTTTTTGTCTACAAATTTCACGACTATTTTGATGGCTTGCTTGGAAATGACCTATTTGAAAAGTGGCAGGCTGACATTAAATATAGCACCCACGAGTTCATAACTCCAAACTCGGTTAACCCAATTCAAATATATACATCGGAAAATAGTAATCTATTCGAAACAATTGTTCCAGCAAATTCTTCGATGCTTATCCATGCCCCTGTAAACATTCCAGATGGTAATATTTTAATCAAACAACAAATTCATTGTAACTGCACAATAACAAGTTGCATCAGTTCCGCGAAAGATAGCACGTGCATATTGGAAGTAAACAATACGCTACCGCGAGACGTAATATTTTCGTTGAACAAACCCGTTCACGCGGAGATATTTAATTATGAAACGGATTCAAAACACATGCGTTCTGAATCATCATATGATCGCATTTCTTATGTCTTATCGCAACTACGTACAGAGCACTTAAACACAGAGGAAACAAGTAACTTACAAAATCTTTGTGCCGAATATGCAGACATATTTTATATAGAAGGTGAACCTCTTACCTTTACCAATAAAATTAAACATAGCATAAAAACAAGTGATGAAATTCCAGTACACTCTAAAACTTATAGATATCCCCATATTCATAGAAAAGAAGTACAGTCCCAAATTGAAAAAATGTTGCAACAGGGTATCATAAGGCCTTCGACCTCCGCATGGAGTGCACCTATTTGGATAGTTCCGAAAAAAATGGACGCATCCGGGAAACAAAAATGGAGACTAGTAGTAGATTTCAGAAAACTCAATGAAAAAACTATTGCCGATAAATACCCAATACCCAACATTTCAGATATACTAGATAAATTAGGCAAATGTCAATATTTTACCACACTAGACTTAGCAAGCGGTTTTTACCAAGTTGAAATGGACCCAGCGGACATTCACAAAAGTGGATTTAACGTAGAACAAGGGAAATACGAGTTTTTGCGTATGCCCATGGGTCTCAAAAATTCACCATCCACATTCCAAAGAGTCATGGACAACGTACTTCAAGGGCTACAAAATTCCATATGCGTAGTGTATCTAGACGATATTTTAGTATTTTCAACATCATTACAAGAACACATAATAAATCTAAAGAAAATCTTTCAAAGACTTCGAGAGTCCAATTTTAAAATACAAATGGATAAATCCGAGTTTTTAAAACAAGAAACCCCGTACCTAGGACATATCATAACTCCCGACGGCGTAAAACCCAATCCTGATAAAGTTAAAGCTATAGAAATGTACCCCCTACCGCGAACTAATCGACAAATCAAGCAATTTTTAGGCCTTTTAGGCTATTACAGAAAATTCATCCCAGATTTCGCCAGAGTTACGAAACCATTCACAGAATGTCTCAAAAAAGGGAAAAAGGTAAACGTTGACTCTAAATACCTAGAATGTTTTGAAAAATGCAAAACTCTATTAACAAATGACCCAATACTGCAATATCCCGACTTTAATGAAGAATTTTTACTAACCACTGACGCATCTAACGTAGCAATATCCGGGATCTTATCTCAGGGCCCTATAGGATCCGATAAACCCATTGCGTATGCGTCACGCACGTTAAATGACGCTGAATTAAACTACAGTACGATAGAAAAAGAGTTACTTGCGATAGTCTGGGCTACCAAGTACTTTCGCCCTTATTTGTTTGGAAGAAAATTTAAAATAGTAACGGATCACAGACCCCTACAATGGATATTTAACCTTAAAGAACCTAATTCACGTCTCACGCGCTGGAGTCTAAAACTCTCTGAATACGACTTTACTGTCATATACAAAAAAGGAAAGTGTAACACAAACGCAGACGCATTGTCTCGTATTGAAATCTACAATGAAATAAGTTCAGTCATAGCAAACCCCACAGAAACCCCAGATATTCGTGAACTAGACGACAGACAAACTGATTCAGACCATACAAGTTTAGAAAACCCGATTTTAGAAATCCCAATTTCAGAAGATCCCCTAAATACATTTCCTAGACAAATCGTTTTTAATATATTAAACCGTAAATCCCGCATCTCAGACACAACCACGAAACCATTTGACTCACGCATAAAAACAGTCGTCGAAATAACCGAAGAACACCTAGAACAAGAAGTTATTAATGCAATAATTAAGCATGTCGATTCTAAACAACGAACAGCAATCCTAATTAAACCAGCTGACAGAATGTACGAGGTTGTACTTATTATTCAAAACAAGTTTAAAAATTCGTCAATGAAACTTTTCTTGGTAAAATCTGAGTTGGAAAATGTTACGAGTATTGAGCAACAGCAAACAATTCTCCGAAACTACCACGAAGGTAAAACAAATCACCGTGGGATAAATGAAACTTACCTTTCATTATCTCATAAGTATTATTGGCCAAAAATGCGACACAGCATTTCCCAATACATAAACAATTGTCAAATATGCGGTTGCGCAAAGTATGACCGCAGCCCAATCAATCAGCAGTTCCAGGTAGTCCCACCTGCAACAAAGCCTTTCGAAATAATGCATGCCGATACCTTTACTGTCGAGCAAGAAAAATACCTTACTCTCATTGACTCATTCACAAAATATGCACAAGCTTACATTTTACCCGATAGTACAGCACCTAGTATAGTTAATGCATTATTACAACATAGCACTCATCATAACTTCCCTCATACACTTGTAACGGATCAAGGAACGGAATTTAATAACCAAATCGTAAGAGAATTTCTGAAACTACATAAAATTAACCACCACATAATAGCAGCACACGCGCCCAACGAAAACGGACTGATAGAAAGATTCCATAGCACTATATTAGAACACTTGCGACTATTAAAAATTCTAAATAAAAATGATCACTCTAAACATTTACTACCCTATGCACTATTGGCATATAACAGTTCAATCCATAGTTTAACCAAATGTCGGCCGTACGACCTTCTAAATGGACATTTTGATCCTAGGGATCCAATACACATAGAAACAGAAGAAACCTTATTGCAAAAGTATATAGATGATCATAGAAACAGAATGAAAATAGTATACAACTTGGTTCATGATCACTGTCAAAACGAAAGATCCAATATTATGTCACGAATAAACAGAAGCAGAGATCCGGTTGTTGACTATTCCCCTAACCAAGAAATTTACGTAAAGAATCCATTAGCTGCACGACAGAAACTAGCCCCACGATTCACCCACGATAAAATAGAGAGTAACTTACCTGTTCATATTTATACATCTAAAAAACATAAACTCGTACCCAAATCACTTCTAAAAAAGATACCTCAATCTCGATTGTTACAGGTTCCTACTATGGACCTGCATCAACCTGGGACTAGCTCAGGAGATCCAACTGGAGAGAATTGACAATGGACCTGGACTCTTACCATTCAAACTAGGACAGACGAAAGTAGTTTCCCACTATCATACCTTCTTACAATACATCGACCTTGACGATATACAGAGAAACCTTGACTTGATCCTAACACAACTGACTGATGCTACTAACTCTATGAACAATAGTACCTTTAATATGTTTAAACATCAAATTAAATATCTATATTCCAAAATAAACAAGATTTCGGCACAGCTCAACACTTTTTCTAATAAAAGAGTAAAGAGAGGCCTAATTGACCCTTTAGGCTCGCTAATTAAAAGCATTAGCGGAAACCTAGACTATACAGACGCAATAAAATATGACAACGCTATAAAAGTATTACAGACTAACGATGAGACCCTATCTAAAAAATTTAATCAACACATTAGTCTACTTAAAAAGTGGATCGTTGAACAAAACCAAACTTTGTCGACACTAGTATTAAACCAACAAAAACTATATAAGGCATTACTAGTACTAAGGAATAGTACCTCGACGAATAACGAAAAATTAATTGAATACACACATCTTAATCAGCTTTTCAACATCATAGCGGACAACGCTAACGATTTGTATTCTGAAATGTTACGCCTGGAAAACATCTTGGCGTATAGTAAAATAAGTAACGTACACCATTCTATTCTTAGTATCACCTCAATAAGAGACATCATTGGTAGTTTGCACAAAATATACGACAGTAAGCAAATTCTTAGTTTAGACATAAGAGATTATTATACTTACATTAGGATAGGTTCATATTTCTCAGGACATACATTAGTAATTGTTTTAAGAGTACCCATTATCTATGATAGCACCTTTGAACTATATAAGTTGTGTCCCTTACCTAATAAATACCACGAAATACTAATCCCCCCCTATCCGTTAATTGCAACTAATACTCTAGAACATGTGTACATGGAGGCAGAATGCCCGAAGTCCGGTGATTGGTACATTTGCGAGCAGAAACTAAGTCATCAGATACGCACGGATCAAGATTGCATACATAAACTGATACATACACAGGAGGTAGATGAAACGTGCAAATCCACGCCTATCTCACTGTCCAAGGAAGCTCTACTGGAGCTAGATGACCAGCACTATGCCGTCAGTTTCCCGAAACCAACGAAAGTACAATTAAACTGTCAACAAGAACAACACATCATACTAACAGGAAGCTACGTCGCTACTATACCCCAGCATTGCTCCATGAAGACGCAGGAGTTTACTATAATTAATACCAACAACAAAATCCGAGGTCAACCATTGAAGATTATGTACGTGCCACAAGAAACGCCTAATCACATCAGAGAGGATCGGACCAACATATTGAAAATGAACTCCATTAATTTGGGTAACCTCGAAAAAATCGAACAACAATTGGCGATAGAAACACCTGTGGAAATTGACAGAATCCAAGCAACAAATTTTTATCATACATCGATACCGTTTTACATACTTACACTATCCGGTGCAAGTGCACTAGCATTCATACTATACCGCAGACGTAAGGACGCTATCGTCGCCGCTAAAAATAGCACGACGCAAGGAACTCAAACCGAAGTACAAAACGTCGCAACATTTTCTGTAGACTCAGAAAATAGTTGCTCAGCTTAGGGGGAAGGTGTCAGAGATGACGTCACGCCATACATACATCCTCGCGCAACATCATCACTGCGACTACGTCACACCACGTCACAGCTACGTAGATCAATCGATACACCGCCGCGTATCAATGATTGTGCAATACAAATCAATAAAAGCAGATCGCCGCCTCCCGCGCAGCCAATCTTTAATCCTAAATCGATTAGGTCACTTAGTTAAGTTACTTATATTGTAATTTTGCACCGATTAAACTCTAATTCTGTAGTACAGACTTCTAATCATTTACCTCCGCTGCTGCCACTCCCTATATCTATATAATTAGCGTTTCTAAATTTTAGTAATATATGTATACAGGGATTCCAGGGTGGAAAAATGAAGTACATTCCCTCTGCCTGTGAGGTATTGGGAAGCAGAATAAGCCCTTTAGGTATTTTTTAGAAATTGATTTATGTTTCAGAAGTATAAGTTATAGTACCTAGGTAAGTAGTTTCAGAAAAAAATTATCCTTTTGAAAGTTCCAAAAACCTCCTTGGGGACCTATGCTGAGTCCCAAAATCCCACAATAAACAGAACCCTTGTCTCCTAAAACCAGTTTTTACTATGTTTTAGAAAACACATCTTTGAGTACGTTTCCATGGTCTGCGATTCACATCTATCCCCGGAGGCTGGACGGAAATTTGGCAGCGGTGCAGATGCAGTTGAAAAACTTAAAGAGGTAAGTAGTCATATATTAGAGAGTTTCATTAATTAGAGGTTTTCAGAAAATTTTGTAGCTACCACATGTAGGTTTTTTGCAAACAAAAAAAAATTCCAACTAACGATACAATATTTTATTAGTTATCGCCGACTATTCATTAGATTAGACTAGAGTTTAAATTAGGAACTTGAAGTGGATACATCGTTTCGTTAGCTAGTTCCTATGCCCACCTTCAGACTCCACCATCATAGTATCATTATATTGCATTGTCAATCGACTTGCATAGGTATTATTATAAATTTTACCTCAATCGGTAACCGGGAACCTGTATCAAATTTAGCTCCCAAGGTTTGGTTTGGTTACAGACAGATACTTAAACGGGACAAGTGAAAATTTATAAAAGCTTTTTATGAAATAAAGCCTGTCCCGGATGTCCCCAATAACCTAAGTATCTATGTACAGTATGTACCTTAGAACTGTAAAAAATATTTCGAATTGTAAAATTTCCACAAATCCAAAACTTTGTATATTTTCTGAGTATAGTAAAATGTATAGCCGTGTGTAAATTAAATACCAAATTAAACGGTTTTCATACAGGTATGCCCCAATGTCACAGAATCATTTTTTGGATGCAGATGGGAAGATACAAATAGAGATTATTGTTCAGATTTGTTTTCGCCGATTTTGACAGAAGAAGGGATATGTTACACATTTAATACGCTAGGAGCCGAGGAAATGTTACGGTTGGAGAAGTAAGTGCCATAAATAATACAATATACCTGCCTAAATACCTATGTACGTAACACCTACACCTTGACAGGCTGATGTTCGACGTTTCCCATTAGATTATCATGAAACTTTTACCGTACCTACATTTTTTTCGAACGGTTTTCCTAATGCTCCAACCCAACGTAAAATAAAGCAGCCGTGTCAAAAACAACATTATGACTGATTTATGAGTTATTTGAGACGCCGAACATAAATCATTACATGGTATTATAATAGTTTTTAATACTTCATATTGATCACCAGTGATCGGTTTTTTGGGTTCCCCCTAGCGGGATTTCGCGTATAAAAAAAATAAGGGCGTGGCTATAAAATTTTAGTTAACACTATTGTATTATACATACAAGAACATACTTTATGAAACAGAAATATGGCAATATAGTTGAAGTTTATTTTTCAAGTTACTATAGGAGACCCGCCGGGAGAATCCAAAAAACCGATCACTGTTGATCACCTAGTAACTTCTGCTTCATTGTCAGACTATTGTGGACTTGTAAACAACCAGGCTGTTTTCAAAAGATACCTATGAAGTATTTATTAATCACTACTTAAGAACCTATATTTTTATAAGCTTACATCACGACTACGAATACCTACAAGAAGGAAACCCGAATCATACGACCACTTGGAGTTTGGACAATGGATATCCTGAAGATACACCGATTGTCACATATCCCCACAGAGGCTCTGTAAGTATCGCTATTACTACCATGCGATGACATTCTTACAGAAATTGACCTATTCCCACTGTAACTTCAATTAAGGCTTCTGTTATGGGTACTAAGCGACGATATGATAATATAAAATAATAGATAAATACACATACAAATTTAAACCTACCAGTAGTGCGGTACCGCATTATAATATAAGTACATTAGGTACTACCGGGTTAAACATTATGAATGAATACGTCATGGACAACTGCAGCAGCGTTTGATAACTAAGCTCGCGTATTTTAAGCTGTAGAGACTATGTCCTCTTGAATGTCAAGTATATTTTCGTTATAAAGATCAGCCTTATGTAAAGTGATGTCTATGCCATCATAAATGTGAAAAGGATTGCGGTACCTACGAGTACCTATGATGTGTGCACATGCCTATCTCATGATTCTCATGTTTTACTTTTAGGGATATGGCGCAAAAGCTGGACTGACTTTTATCATAAAAGCTACGGAACTAGACCTCGACTACCTTTGCAGGGGTCCAGTGCAAGGATTTAAGGTTTGTATCATACTAAGTACTTAAAATTATTATAGTCTATAAAACAAACAGAAAAATCCTGTTATGAGTCCAGCAGGAAAAGCTAACACGATGACACGAGGGATTTATTTATACTTTAGTATAATCAAGCCGTGCCAATGCCGTGTGGTGACGGCACTAAGAATACATCTTTCAGCGCCCCAACTCTTCCCGTGGGTGATGTAAGAGTCGGCTAAGCTAAAGGATTTAAGTGTCACTGACCATTTATATTTATCGAAGATTGATGATGGGCAGCAGCGTCATGATTCATAGTGGACACACTACTGCGATCGCCAACCTGCTTGCCCAGGAGGAGGAGAAGCCGTTGTCCAGCAGTGGACTGATATAGGCTGATGATGTGATGTGATATGATAATCTAGCTCTAGCGGCCCTAACGTGAACTTCGAAATTCATAAATTTCAAGGATATAATATAATTATATCTGTCACTTCAACCTCGTTTGCGGATTTCACGATAGCAGCAGGCCTAGGTGGATCCCTGGTCTTTTTAGGTGGAACAACCGGAACTAAGATCACCGTTTGCCTAATATAATATATAGGTATTGACCTTCTTACTATCTTCTTGTGTTTCAGATTTTTTACAATAACGCAAGATTTGAAATTAATTAAAACCTACTTACTCGTAATTATATTCGTTGTATCTTTTAATTCTTGATTTATCATAAAGTACAAAAAATGGGGTTTAATATGGGAAATTAATTTTAAGACTTTTCCTGTGGTATAACACTGTTTTGTTCAAATTTACCATGAATTTTTCATAAATATATCTGAATTTCGTTGCTGCAGTGTGGAATCTCCAAAACATGGGTGGTCGAGAACTGGCGGACATAGAAATTTAACTATACATAAATAAGCCCATAAAAATAAACCGATTACTTATAGCTTAATCGAAATACCTATACCGGATTTTTAGAAAAAAATACGCCAAATCGAGAATTTTTTTAACACCCGGTACCAGGTATAATTTCTAGATAACTTTTTATTTGGCTTGACTTAAATCGATTATGCGAATCAAAGAAACTTGGTGAAAGAACGAAAGGACCATAATTTCGAACTACGCATTACTAGTTATTCAAATATCACGTTTAAAAATCGATACATTTAACTATTATTTGTTTGATTAGGTATCCGAAAATACTTGTAATTTAGGTAATTATCAATCTAATTTTCTTTTGCACGGTTGAATATTTAGTCTAATTCTTTAGCTACTGTTAAATATTTATGTATATAATTTATTAAACATTCATCAGTATCACGTCACGCCACTAACCCCTATTTTTTATTGCATACTCTGTGAGCTAACTCGTAAATTGAAAAATTCCTACCCACTTTTATGTATTGCGCGAGTTCACAGGAATAGTGCTTTTATTAATATGACGGAAGGTTTATATGTATTTATTACACTTTCATTGGTTTGGACAAGGATTTATCTCATTTTATTATACTTAGATATGTTATGAGTTCTTATTAGGAACGAGGTCAAGTTTATTTTATTTCATCACCATCATCATCATCATCCTATGATCCTATTAACTATGCATATAGACACATTAGGAGGTAAATGCCCATAATCGCCACGCTGGGCAAACGGATTGGCGATCGCAGTAATGTGTCCCCTATGATGACGCTGCTGCCCGTCAATATTTTATCAAATTTTAATAATGGTTAGTGACACTTCAATCCCTTAGTCTACTCATACAACACCCGCAGGAGGAGTTGGGGTGGTGACAAATGTATTCTTACTGCCGGCACCACACGGCAACTATTATTTTATTTAGCTTTTTTTTTAAATACTTTTTTAATGTCTACGAAGATATTTAAATATTTAGCAAACGGGTTACTCACGTAATTTAAGTCGATAATTGCTCGACATGTTTCGATCCATTTAGAGGATCCTCATCTTGGAGTCCCGCGACGCGACCAATGCCCGACATGTAATTCTAAAAAAAAGGTCTATGAAGGTTTGGTATAGTCTCGCGCGCGTCTTTCGTCAGATTTTTTTTTTTATTGTTTTATATTATTCCTTAAGTTGGCAAACACAGTGAAAAGTGAAACCACCATTAGCGCGACATAATAATTATGTTCATAGTGAAACCTGTTTTTCTATAGTGAATTTTTTTTCATAGAAGTTGTATGAAGCGTTGTTGATGGGGAATGGGGATGGCTTACTTAGCCTAGAAGACAAAATTGGTAAATAAGGATAAATTTACTATTGTGTGTACTTAATGATATTAAATAATGAAAACGGACTTTGTTTTAGATTCTGCTACATAATCCAGCAGAACTGCCGAGGTTGTCAGTGCAGTACTTCCGAGCTCCATTATCCCAGGAAGTAGTGGTGTCAGTGAAGCCCAAAATGATGACTACTTCTGAGGGCCTTTTGCCTTACAGCCCTAACATGCAAGTGTTTTTTAAATATGTTTTGTATTCACTTCAATCGCAACGCAAGGTTTTCGATCATATCGGACGTCATCATAATGCTTGTTTAATGGTTTGTTGGTTGGTGGTTTTTAGTTTAAGTGATCTTGAACTCCCGTAATAATAAACGTGGGTTCGGTGGGGCTAGCATATCTTTCCGAATCGCCTGTCAGTCTCAGTCCATACATTATGTTGCGGGGCGACAGACGACTCGGAAACCGGTGCTAGCCCCCCTATAGTCGGTATGTATCAACCACAGACCGGTAGGTCTACCAGGACCGGACCGGACCGGTAGGTCTAGGTAGAGGGGTACCTCTATGGAATCACATGCTCCATATACCATAAGGATACTCCACGTTTGTATCGACTACACGACTGTAGCTCTTTAGCTTGCCACTTAAAGCAACCTTTTTCTATAAGTACTTACAAAATTGCTTAATCAAAAAGGGCGTGCTCATAATTTTGAAGAATTTGCACTAATTGTAAGATGCAAGTATACATGTCATAAGTCATATACTCGTAGTAAAGGATATGATCGGTAGTTGATTTATTTCAGACGAAAGTGTTTTTTCCCGAGCGAGCGTTACCTGCAATACTTCCGTGTGTACACGCAGGCCAACTGCGAGATGGAGTGTCTCAGCAACTTCACATACGCGCGTTGCGGCTGCGTACACTTTGGCATGGTCTGTGAGTACCTTACTATAGAATTTATTGCTTATTATAATATGTACTACTGCTTCATAATTCCATTCACTTAATTATTGTGCGAAAAAGGGAGTCGCAAATAAGGTACTTATGTTTCATGACAACAAACGAGCGAATAAATATGTCTCATTCTAACGGATAAATGAATCGCCTCTGTCCATCAAGAGTATCACGAATTAACAATATCATAGGAAGATTAATTTCGAGAAAATATTGGAAAAATATTAGTCTCCGACAATTGCGACCTTAGTTTTAGATACATGTCCTGGGGGTATTTTTACCAATAGGTTTAGAGTGTTATATTTTTTTAAGTAAAGTTTATTCGAGGGATTATTATTATAATGTTTGTAACTCCTTGAGAATCACGAGCTTATAAATCCCCTGGAGATTACAATTTTTGATAGGCTTGCGCGGGGATATAGATCTAATCTAACACGTAGAGTCCCTTTGAAGAAATTTGCTGTGTTGTTATATAATATTATTATTGTAATATTAAATAATTTTCCTTAGATTAATACATTTAACGTTACTATTGTTAATTCTCTTTTTAGATAGTGATAACATGACAGTCTGCAGTGCTGGGAGTATCAAATGTGTCCAAAAGGCACAAAGTAAGTATAAATATCACACCTAAAACTTAATAACATTTGTGCACCCGCATTTTGTCGGTAAAACATAGTGTTCTAAAATTGAATCGAAATGTTACCACCTTTGTGTATCTACCTATGTTTGTACAAATAAATAAGTATTCTGATTCTGATTCTAGTAATAACCTTCGGATATTTGTAATCACGTTTTATTTTCGAAACATTTTGGTAGATGCCTTCCGACTCTTTCGAGACAATTAGGGTTTACGTATTTCTTTGAACCAGACAGAGGATTATACGTATTACCTACTCACTTGTACCTCACAGAAAAGTCGGACGGGAAGTCTTTGACCAGTAGCTTAGCTCTTAACATAATGTAATTGTTGCTTACAGAGGAATTAGTAACGGTAGCAGCTATGAGTAGTCTAGAGAAGGATTCGGCGGACAACACGACGATAAACGAGGAAGCGCGCAATATTGCCATGCGGTGCTTGTGCATGCCGGCGTGCACCTCCATCGAGTACGAGGCGGAGACCTCGCAGGCGGACTTTAACTGGAGGGAAATATTCAACAGCTTCAAGTCTCCGATCCCATCGGAACTAGATGAGTACGTGATTTGTACCACGATCACGTGATACAGATGTAGTGAAACGATCTTTTGTTTTTGTGTTTTCACGGAAACGGCTGCATTTAACTTTCTGTCCAAGTAGCTTCAGTGTAATGGATACTGAAACTCATTGTGAAAGCAATATAAATAAATAATAAATATCTTGGGACATCTTACACAAATCGACCTAGTCCCACGGTAAGCTCAATTAAGGCTTGTGATGTGGGTACAAGGCGACGATATATATAATATATACATACACAGCCATGACCAAGGAACAAATATTTGTGATAAATAAATACACAAATAATGCCCTCGCCGGGATTCGAACCCGGAACCTCCAGCTTCGGCAGGGTCACTACCAACTAGGCTACTGAGGCTGACAAAATAAATAAATTCGGCCGTTTCCATGCAAAGCCGAAGGGAAAGCATTATGTACTACTTACATCTGTATAACTACATTGTATCCTAATAAAAGTTCAGGTTTTGTGATTCTAAATATTAATAACAAATGCCAATCCCTGTCTTAAAAGTTGACATATCAGAAGCTAATGCTGATAGTCTATTATAGTGTATTGTATGGAATATGTTACATATAATATTTTGTGAATGCTCTGGAAAACAAATTTGTATACTATTCCAGCACATACATGACACGTATCTTCATCTTCTTCAAAGAGGCGCAGTTTATAACGTCCCGGCGCTCCGAGCTGTACGGCCCCACGGACTTCCTCGCCAACTGTGGTGGCCTACTCGGCCTCTTCATGGGTTTCTCCATTCTTAGCGTCGTGGAGATACTATATTTCCTCAGTTTGCGGTAATAATTATTTACATGCTGATAACTTACTGATTACAATAATGATGACGGATTCTTTTTAACGATGATGAAAATGATGCTTAAGTTGCTCTATTTATTGCAAACACCAGAATTGAAATAGTAAAAGATTGTTTATAAAATATGTATGTATATATTTTTTTTGTTTATCAATTAAAAAACCCGCGTCTTAGTGCGAGTGAGAAGGAAAGAAATTAAATACTTAAGCTTGCGCGCTAAACTCTCCAAAATAACGTTATGTATCAGTTATTATGATAGTGTTTCAATATACCTAAACAATCTATTAATAACGCAGGTTCAGTTAAATGTAAATTGATGATGGTACTTTCGGAAAATATTACGAAATTCATAACTTGAATATTAAACGACGATTTTGTTTTTCAGAATAATCTGTCTGTTTTGGAAAAGAAGAGTGCACAAACGCGTCGCCGACAAAACTAAGACCAAACTGGAGCATCCTTATATTGACTAAGAACTGAACTTTAGCATTATTTAACAGCATTTATGCACAGTTACATTAAATTCAAATTTAATTAATGTGTTATTCTCTTGGCACGATAAATCGATGACACCATTAGCGAGAAAGATACATAATAAAATCAACAAGCGCGACGGGCACCGTTGTCCTCCATGGTTCCAACAACGTTGAAGACTCTTGGTTGGTACAAAAAGGTAGCAAACCCTTTTAACCCTATGCAATTGAATCCAACCCTATGCAAGTAATAATTGCGTGTTTGTGTCGCCAGCGATACCAGTTTCTTCCTGGGACGATAGATAATATTTGTATTACGTTATGTAATTTTCGTCGTTAGGTAAATTAGTTCAGCAGCAAAAGTTACATCATATCTTTGTCGATTTTAACGTATCTTAAATTCAATCATTTTTATTCTCAGAAAATTTTCATTTAAAAGGATAAATAATAGGACTGGTTGGGACTTGCTCCATCTGTGTCAACAGATCGGAAATAGCCAGTCGAAAAAAGTACAATATTACTTATTATAAGATGGGTTCTATCCCACTTCTGAAATGACCGATGGGTGTGTTCGTGTCACATCGGCTCGGACAATGCGACGCGATGTCGGCCAATAAATTTGTCAAATTTTTCCCTGTAATGACATTGACATAAAAGCTTTGAGGAGCCTTTTTAATGTTCATTGAGTACGTTCTTGGTCGCAAGAATAAGCCGTAAATGCCTAATGTTAGGTTAGGTTTTTTAATGTAAGTTGTACCCATTTAAATCATTTATATTTGTTTAATTTTAAGATGCTTAAATTTGTATGGTATAAATTCATATCCTTCCTACTTGTAATTAATAAATAAAACATTAATATGATTGATATAGTTTTATTTGTTTCAAACCGTGCTGACTCCTCGAGATTTCTTCTTCGGCGCGTAGCCAATCCGATTGTGTATTTCCTCCTGTGTCTTGGTACCCGGGCAAAGAGGTTTTGTAGTGTCCTCTTGCATTTCCGTTGATGACGAGTTGCTGCTACCTTGATCCCGCCGCATGTTCTCGTATTCTTGTAAATCGTCAAGTTTTAAAGTGATTTCAGTCAAAGGCCGTCGAATCATCTTGATGGTATCTAAAACAGAATGTATGTGGATTAGTCAGGTGCGTTTAGGTATGTTAATAAAAATGTTAATAGAGGTTCTCAATTTTCTCCCTCAAATTAGTTCTTAAGTCCTAAATTCAATAACTGGTGATGAAGATATCTGCGTAAATGATATCTCAAACGAAAAAAACGATAATTAGGCACAAAAAAATCACAGTTCGTTGTTTTTTAATGACGTTCGAAATGGTATTTTAACATTTTAGGTACATTTTGGATCATGAACTTCAAAATACAGTAAAAAAACTTTTATAAAACAGAAGCTTTTATTATGTTTTCTTAGACCGTTTATATATTACTTTAATAAATAAAATATAAAATAGTACGTTTATCGCTGAACTTGGTCAAAAATTTGCAGTTCATTTTAAATTTTGGGTATTTTGACCATAAACACCAAAAAAATTGTCGGACTTCGTCAAAGACAACAATGACTTAAATGGTTCGAAATGGTCTATACCTACTTACTTCACCTTATGCCCCGGCCACGACATTGGTCTAAGGCGACCAGCGGCGAGCGTATCCATGAGTTGGAGCGGGATGCCGATATGGGTACGAGAGGGAGCACCATACGTTTTCCGCTAAGCCGGTCGCCTTAGACCGATGTCGTGGCCGCGGCGTTAAAGCTTTGCATCGGACAAACAATCACCCTGTATAATCAAAATGGCTATTTTATTCATATGTACGTCGAGTGCATTAATATATACAGGGTGTTTTTTTTTCGACCGTTCAAATTCTACGTAGTGAATGTGTAGGTCATACTCACCAACTTTTACTATGGGGACAAAGTCGAAATCGCGAAAAAAAAATCAGCTGTTTCATACAAATTGGCGGCATTACGCCGGCCGAAATGTATGAAACAGCTGATTTTTTTTTCGCGATTTCGACTTTGTCCCCATAGTAAAAGTTGGTCAGTATGACCTACACATTCACTACGTAGAATTTGAACGGTCGAAAAAAAAACACCCTGTATAGACACATTTGTAAGGGATCAGTATGGAGAAGTGTATATATATTAATGCCCTTGACTGTACCTACGGATTTTGTTGGAGTTTTCACCATTGGACCCGTCCTACTTGTTACGTGAGAAAAGCTTATTGTGTAGGTAGATAATTTATTTAGAGACACTATCAAATTAACGAAAATTAGGAGGTAGTACAGTCGAGTTCAAAAATATATGAACAAATCCAAGGCTTCAAAAATAAATGAGCATAAAAAGATACATATACATCTGAACAGATTTACCAATCAAAAATATGTGTACATATTACCTGTCATATTATTGTCAGTCGATCATAAATCCAAAACTGCAAATATGGGTAAAAAGCAATTTAGCAAACAAATACTGACAATTCTATGACGTCACACGTAAAGTGAAAGAGACAATTGGTTGGTTTGACAATACGGTACTCTTTTAGATGCCTGTCAAAATATACGGAAAAAGTATTGCGTAGATATTTGTGGAGTTTCACATAGTTATTTAATTTTGAAAAATATTAGTTCAAATATTTATGACGTTTCTGTTGCTAATTTATTTTTGAAGCCATGGATTTGCTCATTATATTTATGAACTCGACTGTAAGAGAAGATGTACAGTCGAGTTCATAAATATATGAGCAAATCCAAGGCTTCAAACATAAATGAGCATAGAAAAGTACATAATGCACCTGAACTGATTCACCAGTCAAAAATATGTGTACATATTACCTTTCATATTAGTCTGAACATGTGTCGCATTAATATGTAATCAACTGAAACGCAAAACTTTTTCCTTATATTTTGACAGTCAAACTATACTTTTCTCTCTTTCACTTTACGTGTGCCGTCATAGAAGTGTCATTAGTATTTGTTTGCGGCTTTTTACCCATTCATTTGCAGCGCGCTTAGCACATGATTGGCGCGACAGTCCGACAGTATGTCGCGGCGATACAGATTTCCCGTCTTTTACTAACTATATTAATAAAAGAGGGACGGATAGTCTATTTCGCCGCGACATATTGTCGCATCAATCATGTGCTAAGCCTACTGTTTTGAATTTATGATCGACTTAAAAGAGGTTGTTATCAACTTTAATGACTGGCCTCTTACAAATTTATAAATGATAACGATAACATGTCATGTCTAATGTTAGTACAGATATTTATGACTTTTCAGTTGCTTACATATTAATCTGACACATGCTCAGATTAATATGACAGGTAATATGTACACGTATTTTTGATTGGTAAGTATGTTCAGATACGCATGTATCTTTCTATGCTCATTTATTTTTGAAGCCTTGGATTTGCGCACATATTTATGAACTCGACTGTACTAGGGAAAATTACAAATGCACTAACTCTCAGTGGCAACGAGGATTTAAATTACAACCAACTACAATCTCCAACTATACTTACCAACTGACAATGAAGTTTATTCCGAAAAACTAGAAACAATGTCAAATATTCACATCAAACCATTTAAACTCGCAGTACCATCGATTAAACGATGGACAACTAGTTAAGACATAGCGGTCGGTTGGACCACGGATCGGGAACGCATCGGGTTTTTGTTACTTTTTTCGCCACTATTGGGCGATGAGATGGCAGCACTGTGCACTGTGCGGAAAGCCTAACGAACTGTCAAAATAAATACGCGCATTTAATTTTCGCAAATAATTTTTAGGTTTATTTATTCTTACAAACCATTACTTTAGGAATATTATTTAGTAAACTGAATAAAAAAAAATTGTTCCAGGTCAATTCCCATGAAATTAACAAAGTTCTAGTAATAATTTTTAGTACCAGTGATTTTGCGCGCCTGTTTTAGAGCGCAATCATCAGTTCGACAACCGCTTATTAGTCGTAATCCATTACAAAATCAATAAACTTCCAAATAAAATAGATTTTCGATATTTTATGTCCAGTTACATATGAATAGTATGAATATGACAGTTGTTTGGACCCGACGCCTACCCTAGCGCCGCCTGGTGGCAGAAAAAATATCGAAAACCCTCAACTACGGGTAAACTAACTTCCTCGTAGTACAATCGGTTGGACTATGAATAATTTTACTTCCCCGTGCACGCTATGGCCAACTGGTTATACCACGGTATGACAGTTGTTTGGACCCGACGCCTACCCTAGCGCCGCCTGGCGCCTGGGTCGCGTTTTATAAAGCTACAATTTACAATTTCGCTGTTTGCCTCTCTAACGCACGCACATATTGGCTAGAAAGAGAGGCAAACAGCGAAATCGTAAATTGTAACTTTATAAAACGCGACCCTGGTGGCAGAAAAAATATGGTACGGTCGTGGCTATAAGTTTATTGATTTTGTAATGGATTACGACTAATAAGCGGTTGTCGAACTGATGATTGCGCTCTAAAACAGGCGCGCAAAGTCACTGGTACTAAAAATAATTACTAGAACTTTGTTAATTTCATGGGAATTGACCTGGAACATTTTTTTTATTTAGTTTACTAAATAATATTCTTAAAGTAATGGTTTTTAAGAATAAATAAACCTAAAAATTATTTGCGAAAATTAAATGCGCGTATTTATTTTGACAGTTCGTCAGGCTTTCCGCACAGTGCACAGTGCTGCCATCTCATCGCCCAATAGTGGCGAAAAAAGTAACAAAAACCCGGTAATGCGGTCCCGATCCGTGGTCCAACCGCTATGTCTTAACCTCTTAACTAGTTGTCCACGTTGTCCATCGTTTAATCGATGGTACTGCGAGGAAGTTAGTTTAAATGGTTTGATGTGAATATTTGACATTGTTTCTAGTTTTTCGGAATAAACTTCATTGTCAGTTGGTATAGTTGGAGATTGTAGTTGGTTGTACCTAATTTAAATCCTCGTTGCCACTGAGAGTTAGTGCATTTGTAATTTTCCCTAGTACAGTCGAGTTCATAAATATATGCGCAAATCCAAGGCTTCCAAAATAAATGAGGATAGAAAGATACATACGTATCTGAACAGATTTACCAATCAAAAATACCTGTCATATTAATCTGAGCATGTGTCAGATTAATATGTAAGCAACTGAAAAGTCATAAATATCTGTACTAACATTAGACATGACATGTTATCGTTATCATTTATAAATTTGTAAGAGGCCAGTCATTAATGTTGATAACAACCTCTTTTAAGTCGATCATAAATCCAAAACTGCAAATATGGGTAAAAAGCAATTTAGCAAACAAATACTGACAATTCTATGAAGTCACACGTAAAGTGAAAGAGACAATTGGTTGGTTTGACAGTACGGTACTCTTTTAGATGACTGTCAAAATATACGGAAAAAGTATTGCGTAGATATTTGTGGAGTTTCACATACTTAGTTATTTAATTTTGAAAAATATTAGTTCAGATATTTATGACTTTTCTGTTGCTAATTTATTTTTGAAGCCATGTATTTGCTCATTATATTAAATATAATAAGTCGAGTTCATAAATTTTATGAACTCGACTGTAAAAGATGGACAGTCGAGTTCATAAATATATCAGGGTCGCGTTTTATAAAGTTACAATTTACAATTTCGCTGTTTGCCTCTCTAACGCACGCACATATTGGCTAGAAAGAGAGGCGAACAGCGAAATTGTAAATTGTAACTTTATAAAACGCGACCCAGTTGGCCATAGCGGTTGGACCACGGCGGGTCGGGAGCGGTTTAAACTGATTGCACGTCATGTAATGCACAGAAAATAAAAAAAATATTCAAGTACCAAAATTCTCAATAATCTCAATACCCGCAACACCAAGTCCGTCCCAATATTTTATGAATTTCCCGCCAAAAA
>JALPQI010015227.1:0-33650 GCA_025490895.1 Thaumatotibia leucotreta
TACACAGTGTTTAGCCACTTGCAATTTTGGGCAGAAATTATTAGTAACAATTTTTAATCTTGTTGCCAGGCGAACTTGTCTCTCCTCATCTGTTTCATTAAAATTTTTGAAGAAATATGTCAATAGAACATGTACATACAAACTGGGTAATGTTAGAATTTGACAATTATTAAAATGTTCTCTACAAGAAGCCCACTGAGGAATACGCATCATTGTTCTAATAGCCCGTTTCTGCAAAACAAAAGCTCTATTTATATTGTACTTAAAACTATTACCCCAGAACCTAACACTATACCTCAGTTTAGATTCCACTAGGGAGTGATAAACCATTTTTAGGTGTTTAATATCTAGTTCATCTCTTAAACTCCGTATAGCATAACAAGCTGAACATATACTGCTTTCAATTTCCTGTAGCTCGTCTTTCCAATTTAATTGTGAGTCAATGCATACTCCTAAAAACTTTACAACATCTACTTGATTAATTTTACTACCATTTACACTTACACACAACTCATCTCTTGTCTTTGAATTCGTTTTAAAAAGCATGACATTCGTTTTACCCAGTTTATTCAGTTTCAAGTTATTTACGTTAAACCATGTTTCAAAAGCATCAAGAGCTTCATTAACCTTTAGATTGAGGTCTGCCATATTGTTTGCTGATATCATAGCATTAGTATCATCTGCAAATGCCACCACCTCCAGATCAGGAACTTTCTTTTGCATGTGGCTAACCAAATCATTCGTATATATAATGAAAAGTAATGGACCCAATACGGACCCTTGAGGTACGCCTCTGGTCACTTCCTTTAACCCTGATTTAACAGTTACTTCTACCTCATTTTTAATATTTTTAATTTCGACAAATTGTTTTCGATTTTTCAAGTAGCTTTGAAATAAATGTAGAGTTTTACCCCGAATGCCGTAATGGCTTAGCTTTTTAATAAGAATATCGTGGTCAACCAAGTCGAAAGCGGAACTTAGATCTAGATATAACCCAGCGACTCTTTTCTTGCTATTGAGTTCCGAAATGACACTATCAATAAATTTTTCTACAGCATCAGTTGTGCCAATATCCTTCTGAAACCCAAATTGTCTTGGCTTTAGAACACGGTGTCTAGCTAGGTGGTTGATCAGTCTAGTTTTAAGTAACTTCTCAAAGATTTTCGAGACGACTGGCAGCAAAGATATTGGTCTGTAGTTTTTAGGGTCATTTTTAGATCCCTTTTTGTATATAGGAAGTATTCGGGCAATTTTTAGCTGGTCTGGAAAAGTCCCTATGTCTAGACATCTGTTGTAAAATTTTGCTAAAGGTTCTGCAAAAACATCCAGACAGTCTTTTAATACAGTAATAGGCATCTCATCATAACCACAAGACCTCTTGCTAGCCATATTTTTAACATGTTTCTTAATTTCGTACGCTGAAACTGATTTCAAAACCATAGCTTCTTCTACACGTACAACATCTTGCTCTAGGTAGCAGATGGCACTCGATACATCAACAGATGTTACGCAACTACTGTCAAAAATAGTAGAGAACGTTTCAGCTACTTCTTTTGGTTCTTGAATAATTTGGCCACCTTTTTTTAGAATAACGTTATTATATGAAAGATTTTTATATCTCGCCCTATGCCTGTTAACCACATCCCATATACACTTTGAAGAATTCTTTGCAGAATTTATTTCCAATTGAACGGCTATCTGTTTCGCTCTTCTTACAACTTTTTTAAATATAAGTAAGTACTTCTGCCGATATCACTTGGTTTCTAATCGTTTAATATAGGGCTTTAGAGAGTGTTGGAAATATGTATTCACTGCTGAAATTTACGCGTCCATAACTTTTCTAATACGTTAAATTTATCTTCTATCCGGCAATTTCAATAGGTCTCCGTTGGATCCGACAAGAGATAAGGGCCCCTAGAGGCTATTTTTGGGTGGCCCTGGCAATGGTATTCATGTAAAGCACTTCTGGTTCGTTCACATAATGATTGGTTTGTGAATCATGTTGTCAATATAGTTAGCCCGTTTTTCGCCGCCAACGATTGATATATTGGCACCGCTGACGTGGCGTCTGAGTGACAGCTTTGGTGTTTGAAATGGCGTCGAAAGGGTTAAGTAACGTTTCGTTAAAATTACTTATTCTCGTTGTTTATTTTCTTTTCCTCATTCCAATATTAACAACCACTGACAATGACGGCAATAAATTAAACAAAAAAGGCAAAAATTATTCATTTAATTAACGTCAAATAAACACAATAAATCAAATTGTGATTAAATTTGTTATCTTAAATAGTAGGGTAGGTTTATACCAATTTTTTTTAACATGCTTTATTTAGTAGGTACCTAAATTGCGGGAATTACACTTTGTCGTTCGCCGAATCAAAGGGCGAGGTTGGCGGGCAACCGACATTGTAAGAATGCGGGTCATGCGGCGAACGACCAAGTACAATTGCCGCTTTAGTGTGTTGAAGCTACCGTAACGCGTGCCTAGTACCTTGTTTTAATTTAATATTATTACGATTTCCACTATAGTTTTTTGTAATATGTTAAACTTTTCGATTTACGACAAAATAATATCAACGTTATAATGTAATTTATATATAGCCTTTCCCAATAATCAACTTATAATATAGTAATAAACTAAAACGTACCAAATAATTAAGTTTGTTCATTATGTGTACACGTTTGTGTTGTCAGTAATATCCCTTTTGAGGCCAGAGGCCAGATACAAAAGAACAAGAATAAAGGGGCATATTCTGATCTTATCAATTTAACCACGTATGATCGTATATACTCTGTTTTATTTAATAGTACATTACTGCAGACGCCGGGAAAGATGGGCTTATCGGCTGGTAGGTAGGTAGGACGGACTGTGATACGAAGCCGGTAAGCCCATTTCACGGCGAGGCATGTATAGTGCTTTTCTCAAACATAAAAAGTACGACAATCAAAAAAACAGAATTTAGCTGTTTAGCCTGTTCATGAAAACCGAAAACATGTTTAAAAAAAATTACTTACCGGCCTAGGCCGTTAAATTCGTATGGAAATCGTCATACTTTAAAGCCTATTATGACGAACATAATGACTAATGACAACATTTCATTGCATGTTTGAGAAAAAATACAAGCTAGGTATTTAATGCATCAAAACAATGTAAATCACTGTATTTCCTTGTTATATCTTATATATTTACTAAAACTTTTTTCTACTCGTGGTTTTCAATAAAAAGATACTGCAAGTTTGCTTACATTTAGTTAAATACCAAAACAGAGTATAGGCCCCCGACCCCGCGGCAGACCAAAGAAGCGATGGCTAGATGTCGTGAAGGCTGACATGAGTGTGAATGGGCTTACAGTAGAAGATGCCTAGGATCGCGCAAAGTGGAGGAAATGTAGCAGGAAAGCGGACCCTGGCAAAGGCCGGGATAACGCTAGGTAGAAGAAGAAGACCAAAACAGAGGTATAGGTGATCAATGACTGTCCAAAGTTTGGAGTCCAAACCCCATTTCCCCAACAATATAATAAAAAAGAATAATATTACGAATACAAAAAATTTCTTACTCTCTAAAAATTGGAAACATACCAATCTGAAACTATGCAAAATGATCTATTAATCATCACGTCTTGTATATCCAGATGATTTAAACAGTGACTGTTTGTAAAAGACATCGTTTTTCGCGGCTATACAGGGTGGAAATTATTTTTGGGTCAGTGAGGGCAACAACGCCAAAATGGTCTTAGAAGATCTTCCCTCGATTTTAAATTAATGAAATTAGGCATTTACAGATTTTGGAAAAAACATACAGGGTGCGAGAACATGATCATTTTTGACAAATTTTTTTTTATATCTATCGATCCTGTTTCTGTTCAGAATCAAAAGCTTGTATGGGACCAAAAAAATTTTTTCGGCTAGAAAAGCCGCAAATCGAAATTTGATATACTCAAAATCGAGGGAAGGTCAATCTAAGACCATTTTCACGTAGCTACTCTGGATCTGGTAGCTGCCCTCACTGACCCAAACAGAATTTCCACCCTATATATGTCCGGATGGCGCATGCGTCCACATGAATTTGTGACATACATATCTTACCACTTGCTTGACATGTAGGTATATGAATTATATGATTCTACAGTGGCATTAGGATCCACTTCTTTGATTATACATACTGTATCTAAAATATACAAAATTACAAATTGTAATTGCTGTCACTGAACTGACTGACTATCATACTTAAAACAAACCATTTCTCAATACTGTTTCACAGCGTAAACTGAATATTCAGGTATTTATTGATAGTCCTCTGCCACTGAAGTGACGTCTATCAGACAACAGTACATTGCAATGTTGCTATTACGATGGCAATAACAATTGAATAATTAAATGTCACGTGACCACGTTAGTGGCAGATGGATATACCTGGGTGAATCAACTTTTTTCTGTCTGTTATTGCCATGGTTACGGTCGCCTGAGTTACGACGGTTTTATGCAAAATTGTGCTACTTAAACTATGCAAATATGCTTGTATTCCATGTTTCTAGGTGGCCCATTAAGGAAAGAGCTTATTAACATCAGAAAAATGCATGTTTGTATACTTTAAGTAGCATAATTTTGCATAAAACTAGCGTGACTCAGGCGACCGTATCCATGGCAATAACAGACAGAAAAAAGTTGATTCATCCACCTAATGTTTAACCAACTAAACTTGATCGGGATGATGTTTCAGCATATGGTAGTTCAGACTAGCTTTCTGTACGAATGCGGCGTTGCACAATTTACACACTTTATTCTTCTCCCCAGTGTGTATCATCTCGTGTATCCGGCACGTCGTCGGACGCGGAAAAGTCTTCTTGCAAAACCTGCACGTGTATATCTTTTCTACTTTATGCTTGATCATGTGTCTCCTCAACTGTTCACCATTGAAACACTGGAAGTTACAAACTGGGCATGTCACATTTTTCTCTTTCATGTGCACTTTCCGTTGGTGTTTAATTACTTTACATTTTTGAATAGCTTTGAACCCGCATATTCCGCAGGTCGCCATTTCATCTTTGTGGATTTCCAACATATGCTTCCGCAAATCTACGTTAGCCATGTTTTTTTTGCAAAAAAAGCATATGACGATGCCGTGGTGGAGTTTATTATGTTTTGTAAGTAATGCTTTTAATGTGAAATTTAAATTGCATGGTTTACATGAATATTTTGTGATATGTGCTGTGGATTGATGATCTTTAAGGAGCCGTGGGTTGATGAAGACTTCGTCACAAATTGAACAGATCGACTGGTCCTTGTGGCTTTCGCTGATATGAGTTATCATCTCATTCCGGTCTGCGCTCTCTAATTCACAATGCCGGCACCCGTATTTTAAGTCCTCTCCCTGGAGGAATTTGAAAAAATCTTGGGGATTGGTTTTCCATTTTCTTCCTGCAAAGAGAAAACGAAATATAAAGAGAATGAGATAACATTATCGTCGGCTGGAGTAACTGGCATATATACGTTAGAATGTAGGTGAAGTATTAGACTTATTTAGGAAGGCTTCAACCATCAAACACAAATAAATTGTCCTAGATCAAAATCAATTCATTTTGAGGAACTTTCACTTTTACTTCACTGTAACTATTGTAAAAGACGCAATGGACAAAATACACACATTATATTAAATATTGAGGTAACAGATCTCAATATTAATACGAGCTTTGAACGAACTTTGTTCATTAGCAGAGATTGGACAAATGTGCGTCATTGTTCGCAATACCTAATATGGATTGAATAATTATGAATTTAATCATTTCAGAAAATTACCTTTTTGACACCGTTAACTATGAAAATCTTTGTGAATAGATCCCTCAAAGCTTCGAAATCAAATTTCAAGAAATTATTCATTCAATCAATTTTGGTGCCATGTCCATATTATTGCGAACAATGACGCACATTTGTCCGATCTCTAATTATTAGGTACCGTATTTTAACCTTTTCGACACGCCACGTACATAAGCTGTCACTCAGACGCCACGTGATCTAAGTGTCAATGTTGAATTTGATATTTTAGTCACGGGTGTATTGCGTATGTTATGTGGACCGTAACTTATATATCGGTCTACGGCGTCAAACCTACGAGGCCGGTATATCATTGGCGTTCAAAAGGTAACTTTATGGTGTTGCCAGCATGAAACAGGTGTCGCCATCTCAATTTGTAGGCTTGGAACGAGGTTCAGTCAACTTAATGGTTAGGTATGTTGTATTAAAATTTTGCATGTAGATATACAAAATACCTCTCTACTACACCAACGTTTTAATACTAAAATAAATACCTGTTAAAGCTACTACTTTCGTAGCTTTAAGGATTTGTATTTGGCAGGCGGGGATCCAGGACTTCGTTGAGGGGAGAGCACTGCCCTATGATATGGTAGTATTTTATACTTAAAACAGCACCTAGGTATACATAAGTCCAGTGTGGCTGGGAGGGCTGCAAGTGCCCCCATTGTCCCCCCTGGAGCCGCGCCAGGTATTTGGCGGCCATCACAGAATTAGATTTGGATAGAAGAAACAAGTTCATTCATTTGTATGGCGGCCGAGCGTGTCAGATTTTGTACTGAAGTTGTTACTTGCCTATGATATTAAATATGTCTCAGGCCCTTGAGTAATCATATTTTTTGTGTTGTTGCAATTAATATTACGTACTTAGGAGGCATTATTAATGTTTTTGTTCACTTCAACTTACAAAATTTGACACCCGAAAGCCGCAAGCTGCGATTAAAGACGGACAACTCAGTGGATTTCACTGAGTTCATTTGACACGCTAAGTAGATACGTTTGCTTGATATATGACATCTGTGGCGGCCACATATTACGCGGCTAGAGAATTCAAGATCGTCACTGGCGGGGTTTGTCGTCGATCAATTTAATTGAAGTATCAGATTAGGTGTCGTGTCGCCTTAAGTCTTGTGTATGCGCCTAGCGCATGACTAGGGCTGCCAACTGTCCCGCTATATGCGGGACGTCCCGTTTCTGGGGCCCTAAAGTATAGGTCCCGCAGAAGGTTCACGCGGGACGACAGTTGTCCCGCTTTTCAGGGAATACGAAACTGAAAATACTAAAATAATAATATGAATATGTAAATGAAAGCATTTATGATTGTGAAATGTTAATTTGAATGTACCGCGAAGACGGCGACTACGAGCCCCGATGCAGTGGAGTTCGTCTAGTTCGAAACAATTTTTACAAATTTTTGAATATTTTAAAAATGATCACATTATGCTAATGATAAATTGTATGAACGTTAGTCATGGTTAATGTACTACATTTCAAGAGACACAACAATCTGAAGTACGCTTTTGTTGTTTAATAAATCGATTTTAACAAACCAGTGTCTAAATTATATTTTCGTTCACCACCGTAATTCCGCGCTTAAATATAAGCTTGACGCAAAATTCGCAGTGCATCAGGTGTACCATGTCGTCTTTAATATTAATGGCGTTCTTTACATTCATTGATTATTTACAAAATTAAAAATTGTGGAAAAAATATAAAAAAATACCTCTCGTAAAATAGTTTTTTTTTATTCTCATTTATTAAGTCCAAATATTTTATACTCAAAGAAACTATTTTAGTACTACTATTGAATAGTGAAGGTTTTGTCTCTAAAACTTTTCCCCCGGATGAACGGGATAATCTCGAAAAACTGTCTAACTGGACGAAAACATATGCATCGGGGCTCGTATAGCCTGCGAGCACCGTGTACTGAAAGTGTATAACTGTGCTACTAAATTTAACCGATATGAAATTGAGCATTATTTTTTTATGTTAATGTCATTGCCGTCCCGCATTTTACAGCCAAGTCCCGCAATTAATTCGCGAATATCCCGTATATCTGTGATCTTTGGTTGGCAGCCCTACGCATGACTGACAGCTTCAGTTTAAGGCTGCGTTTCCACCAGAGATGTGCGAGGATGTGTTTCCATACAAATGACACTTCGCTCGAGTCATTAATAGGTGTTATTTCTATGGTGGATACGCAGCCTTAGCGGAACGCGGATAGCGTTAGTTGACATACAGTGTGTAAGTCTAATACGGGCGATCAATTAAACCAGGCATGGGATTCATTAGTGTAATCATAGATTACACGGTTTTTTAAAGTTACTCTTGATTATGACCCCACAGATTTTTTTTAAGATTATCGGAGCAGCAATGTAGGTACTCGTAGTTGTAGGTACGAACATTTGTTATTGTTGACATGGCAGTTAAGTCATCTGCTTTTGAAATTAGCTGTCAACGAGTATTTAACTCGCGTATGTTGCTCTACATTGCGCGCCGCATTGTTTTGTATGGAAAAATTTGTTGATCTAATTTTAAGTAAAAGTTATTTGAATGTACTTATTCTGTCGTAAACTAAAACCCGTTTAGAGCTTCGCCCGTATTAGACTTACACCCTGTATATTATCAAAAGACGCGGTCAATAAACGTTCCTAATTTGTAGATTTCGTGTAATTCAAGCTACTATTTTCCCAGGTTCGATAAAATAGTTGACATTTAATTAACCCCTCGTATGCTTAGACACGGATCCGTGCGTGGGAATTTAAATCTATTGTTTTAAGTGTCAAGGTCACTTTTTCAGTAACGTAATTTGACAGGAAGCATACGAGGGGTTAAGCACTAGTGAAAACCGCATTTTTGCTCCCGTCGTCCGGGCTTTGGTAATAGCTTTACATCAAAGTGTTCACTAAAGTGTAAGCATAAAAGACCTGGGACATGAAACCATAAAACAATCACTGCCTCTTGCGAGACTCCTCGCGATTTTTGGATACCTACTTCAATTGGAATAGAGGTCACGTAATTGGTCGCCTTAACAGGCCGTTTTTTCAATTCCTTGACACTTGATATTCTCCCATTTCAAATTAAAAAATATGATAACGATAAATATATGTTGATAAAATTTGTTTATTTCATAACTTTCATAGGGTATCAAGTACCATAGCTTACCCATTAAAACGAATTAATAATATAAAATAACACATTTATCCTATGAATTGAGAAATAAATTTCATTTATTTTCATCGGAATCTCTTTCACACACTGTCGACGTAATTGACATTTCGTGGCTATACTTACATAACCTAGGATCTACAGCAATAATTTGATAAAGCAATATATTTAGTGCCATAACATTTATATCAATTTACTTAAGTACTATATCAAAAACACAGAAAGAATATCGAAATGGAAACCGTGGATTTATGTTTTTCTTAATTTCCCAATAAAAGTTCAAACTGGAAATAAGCCCCTTTGAAAAGACACTCCTCAATTAATTTATGGAAATATCACCTTTCACCTCCTTTTCAATGCATCACGGCAATGAATTTCAATGTCAACCTATAAAAACTTACACCGCCATTTAAAAATAGCTGTGATTGGTTCATCAAAGTTTTGATTGGTTTATATTCTATAAAAAATTGTCAAAGATGTTGCGCAGAAATATGCGAGGTGTTAAGAAAAACGCTATATCCTGCCCATCTTGCTTGGCACAATTGAACAACTGTTTCTGGCGGCATTTTTTGAGCTGGCGTTAGACGTCCATGTTATATATGGTCGCAGGCGTCAACCGATTATGCAAATCTTGTCGAAATTAAACTCTGTCAGGATGGTATTTAAACATGTGGTAGTTTAGACTCGCTTTCTGCACAAAAGCGGCTCCACACGCGACGCAAATCTTGTCTTTTTCTCCAGTATGGATTTTCTCATGCAACCTCTTAGCTCTGGCGCGGGGAAATTTCTTCATACAAAACCTACACTCAAACAACTTCTCTGCGTTATGTGTAACCATATGGGACTTCAGTTTAGTAGTGTCGTAGCATTTAAAATTGCAGATGTGACATGTTATATTCCTCTCTTTTAGATGCACATTTTTTTGATGTCGAATTACGATACTACCACGAGGGGCTTTATAACCACATACTCCGCAGGTCGGCATATCATTTTCGTGGCATTCTCGAATATGTTTCACCAATATTTTTCTTCTCATCATCTCCGGGCAGAAATAACACTTAACATCGCGGTGAAAGTAATTGTTATGGCTGCCTAACGCACTTTTGGATGGAAACTCACAGTCGCAAGACTTGCATGTAAAGTTGCCGTCCGGGTCTGTAACCAAAGGAAACGAGAGAGGAGTAAGACGCAACGCAAACTATTTCTGAAATAATGGAAGAATGCAGAAACCTAATGGTTGTAACGAAATGGAAACTATTGTAAATAGCCATTGTAGTTCCGCCGATCTTAAATTTTTGAACATTTTTGACCGTTGATTTGTGCGTTACAAGGGAGGGAGGGGGTCCCTCCCCTGTAACGCACCGTAACGTTCTTCTGAACCCCCCCCTCTCTAAGCGTTACGTAACACTCAAATGACCATTTTTACCCCAAAGTCGCCAAAAGTTATGTTATAGTTTTTATCCTTGGTATAGTTTTAATTGCCTTTCCGGTAACCCCCGTGAAACGTAACTGAAGGGTTGCCAATTTGGGAGTTTTGATTCCCTAGTTTTTTACTCAAAAAAACAATGTTACGCAACGTGTTGTAAGGAAGACCCCTCCCACCCCTGTAACGCATCGTAACGTTTTACGAGACACCCCTCCCTCCAAAATTGCGTTACGTAATACTTGTACGCCCACAAAGATATCAAAACGCGCTATTAGCCGAGCCTCGCAAGCGGTGTGCCATCTAAAATGTCATTTACATACGCTACAACGCGTCGGTCACGCACACGCGCACGCGTTCATGCTGCAGCCGGTATGGATTGGCCTTTATTGTTCACTGGATAACTACCTATATGCAAACTAAAGAAAATCTCTAAAGTTTAGGTAATTGAAATATAATATCAAAGGCGTATGTTATGAAAGCGAACTAAAGTTACTGACATAGCCCTCCGGATTAGCAAGCTGAAGTGGCAATGGGCAGGCCACATTGCACGCAGAGCAGATGGTCGATGGGGTCGAAAAGTGCTCGAGTGGAGACCACGGCTAGGCAAACGCAGCGTAGGACGTCCACCCACAAGATGGACAGACGACCTTATGAAGGTCGCCGGGACACGCTGGATGCAGGTCGCATCTAACCGGTACATGTGGAGGTCCAGAGGGGAGGCCTATGTTCAACAGTGGACGTCTTATGGCTGAGATGATGATGATGTTATGATACTCCCATGGTTGTAACACGACCTACATATTTTTTTATTTTTTTAAGCATGTGGAGGTCCAGAGGGGAGGCTTATATTCAGCAGTGGACGTCTTATGGCTGAGATGATGATGATGTTATGATGATACTCCCATGGTTGTAACACGACCTACATATCCCTAGAAAAAAATAACCTTAAAAATTGCGTAACGGCAGTTGTTGTATATAAAAATACTAGCGGCTGGTTAGGACCTTTACGTAGCGGGTTTTAGGGATGTTTGATATGTTGGGACATAAGTCCTAGACACATTACTGTACCAAAGGGTAATATTTTCGATTCAAAACGATTGACGTGTTGACAGGGGTTACCATGACGTATTATGAAACCGTGATTAGAATGGGATTCGAAAGTACAGTTGACACAACAGTGTATTTGTTCATATTATTTAACTGGATAGATGTAGCACCGCCCACAATCTCTCTGCTTTGCCTTAAGGTTGACAGGTAGAGAATGCCTCATGGCATTAAGTTCGCCTTTTGTACGTTAAGTTTTACTTTTGTGCAATAAAGTTTAAATAAATAAATAAGTATAAGTCACTCTATGATATATTCATTATTCATAGTTATATTCATATATTCTTATTTTAAGTGCAGAGACTTACAGACAATAGATTAATTAATCACTAACTACATTTATAAACAACATTTTTCTTGGTAAATGTTGTGTCATTTTCATTTGTCGTATCAACAGTACTGTCGAATTCCCTTGTAATTCCGGTTTGATAATACTAATGCGATTCAGTTTAGGTTTATGGAAAGGGATAGAGATATACGACTCGTATAGCCTTGTCCGTTTCTCTCGACCTAAACTGAATCGCATTAGTACGTCATGGTAACCCCCCTGTACGGGTTTCCAGTACTATTATTTCAGATCTATAGATATTAAGGGAAAGTGAGTTTACGCTTAAAGGATAAAAAAAAGATAGATATAATTCAAAATTTTAATTAACATCTTAATAATTAACCGATTCTTTTTTCTCAAAAATTAGATAACTTATATTTTAAATATTGATATTATGATAAAACAGTTAAAATCACGTATTTTGTCGTTACACGATACGCGTAAAATCGATCACCGACATGACCGAAATAGGTATTACCGTCGGCTAAAAATATGGGCTTTGGAGTGGAAAAGTAGAGCACACAATAGTGCTGGTAGACCACATTTTTGTCCGACTGTCGACGTCGAAAGTACGCACACGTCGCGCGTAATTATTAAATTTATCAATCTAATATGCAAGGATCGGACAAACGGCCGTCATTTTGAAAACATAACCCTGTTCCGTACGGTAGAGACTTCCTTATCTTATGATATTAACATATTTTACTTTATAACATTTTTGTTATTAACACTAACACAAAGTATCTATTTAGGAGATTCCAACTCTTACTTACTTGTACTTACTAATCATGATTATGACCAATAAACGATTCAGATTTTTTGATATTGAATTATCATTTGTGGCCAATGTTACAAATTCACAATCATGGTGTGTACAAGTAAGAAGGAGTTGAGATATCTTAAATAGATACTTTGTGCTTTGTATTAAAAAAATATCTTATAAAGTAAAATTATGTTGACATCATAAGATAAGGAAGTCTCTACTACACGAAACAGGGTTATGTTTTCAAAATGACGGGCGTTTGTCCGATCCTTACTAATATGTAATAAAAGACGTGAATTAAATCGTTTCAAATATTGTGTTTTAGGCACTGGTCTCACCGCGAGCCAATAAGCTCTGAACTATCGGCTATAAACACGAACCAAAGATACGCACTCCCGTTTAAATAAAAGAGACACGGCGATACTCGCCCAGCTATCAGCTATCACCGGCGGATGAGTATCGCCGTGTCTCTTTTTTACACGGGAGTGCGTATCTTTTGTTCGTGTTTATAGCCCATAGTTCATAGCTTAGTAGCTCGCGGTGAGACCAATGCCTGATGCCTTAGAACAACCGGGTCCAAAATAAAATATCAAACACGGTCAGGATGGTGTTTCAGCATGTGATAGTTCAGGCTTGCTTTCTGCACGAAGCCAGCGCCGCACGCCACGCAAATTTTGTCCTTCGCGCCCGTATGTATTTTCTCGTGCGTACGCAGCGTTGATTTACGAGCAAATCTCTTCTTACAAAACCCACACTCGAATATTTTCTCGGCCCTGTGACTGACCATATGCTTCCGTAATTCCGTGACGCTATAGAACGGGAATTGACAAATGTCGCACGTGACGTTTTTCTCTTTCATATGCACCATTTTTTGATGGTTGGTTATTTTGAATTCTTTCGAAGTCTTAAAACCGCAGATCCCGCATGTAAATAGGACGTCATCGTGGAATGTTTTCAAGTGTTTTTCTAGGGATTTCTTGGTGACCATTTCTAAGCAATGAGAGCATTTGAAGCGGACGTGGAATAGTCTGTTATGCTTTCGTAATCCGTCTATGTTGTAGAATACGCGCTGGCAAGGTTTGCACGAGAAAGTTTGAGGGTTTGGATGATCGGTGGTTATGTGTGTTTGCAATAGCTTTGTATCTGTTATGATCTTCTCACACATTGGGCACATGTGCTGACGTACGTGGCCCCTCGTGTGGGCGTTAGCACTAACGAGTTGTACCGATTTGAAGTCACACAGCTTACACCCATACATCTTTTCGTCGGGAAGTTTTCCTTCAATCACTTTGACATAGCTCTTATAACTCGGGTCTGGAACCAAAGGAAAGGAAATAGAGAGACGATGGTATTGGTTTCAAACATAAATTAAATATAGCTAATATAGCTTTATCAGTTCTTGATCGCGATCAAAACGTCGAGACGAAGAAATAAAAGAACTTTCTGATATTAAAATCACGTTGTTTGTTTTATGTGTTCTGTTTAGGTTAGAATATCTTCAGTGCAATTTAATTTAATTAATTAATAAAAACATTTTTGTTCGGAAAATAAACTATATTTCGTAAATAATGTATTATAAGATTTATAAGTTACGCGTCTATCTTCGCTTCTAACCCTCCACCCTGACACGAGTAGATTTATAATTTATTACTTATTACAAACATTACAAAAAACTATAACATGATATTACACATATACATTTCTTGTTGTTAAAATACAGTACCTACTATACATACAAAACTACCAATGTATTTGACGCTATCTAACGAAAGCTAGATTCCTATGTAACCACTTACATTGCTTGGAAATTTTGGTTGAGCTTTATTCCTATGTAAAATAAGAGTGACAGCTAGTAACCACAGTTACCAAAAGCAATTGAGTGGGTAAGTATACTCACATCTAGAATGTCACCAATATTCAGTAAGTACTTACTTAAAAATAAATTACTGCTAAATATTTAAATAAATTCACCATCCTCGTCTTCACTATTGCCTTCTAAATATTACTCTCGCCACAGTCGCCACTCCTATTCCATTGTATCTCAACGAGGTGAGTACAACTTCTTCCCGTATATACGAGTATTGACATCATTTGTCCGGGAATAACTTTCAGACTTTTGAGTACCTATCCGTGTGGCCGGATTAACTATGTCCAGATTGTCCAGTCGGCTTATGGTGGTCCCGTTTTAGTCATTGATCTACTCCCGTACTTTTATTTGTAATTTACAGGGCCCTAAACACACCCTTTAGCCCCTACCTTACAGATGTCAAGACAAGTCTATATTGTCTATTCCCTATAAACGCATTCGGGCATACACGCAGTGCGTTTTTGGATACCTCGTGTATACAAGACGTAATGAAATACATGGCTGCCAACCTAATTTTAAATGTCGTTTCTGATGAATAGTAAACCATAAGAGGAACTTTCTTTTTTAATTTTGACGTCTCTCACCCGACCTTGATGATAAATAAAATTGTGTTTGACTAAGGACTGATCTTTCATTTCCCAGTTAATAGTATCTGTCAAATAAATGTTAGCTTTATCCTTACAACTACATTACATTATAGCACAACTATTCAATTAAATGCCGTGATTTGGACCAGTGACAAACGTATCAGGATCCCCTTAAAGGCAAAAGGCCCAGAGCGAAAGGCTGACAGTTGCTATGCTACTATCAGAGCTACTCTGCTAAGAGGTAGTTTGTTGTTGTTGTTGTATTCTGGCCATTTTTTCCACAACTCGACATCAAACGTGCCTATTTTGCGTGGTCCCAGGTGTATGCAGGTTGTCTGACGATGAAATGATATTCACAAGAGCTTAAGGGATTAGACAGAGCCTGTAGCGGATTGCTTTTTTGTTTGTTAAATACTGCTTATTTTTTGTTCCCATTTGACGAAGCTTGTGATGTGGATTTGAGACTTTTTTTATCTTGTTATCTATATAAATAAGGTTGTAGATTTTTTATTTATTGAGTAGGTACGACGATAGTAAAGTAACTTATGTAGAATACCAATCATTAATTTAAAAAAAAGTAATGGTCGATTAGGTCAAAATGTTTTTGTAGCCAAAAATGTAACGCATTAGAGGTTGGTCTTTTATTTACTTCGTTTGGTTGATTTACTCCCGTGTAACATAATAAAATATTGGAAAAGGCACTATATTTTTTATCGGGTTAAAAGTAAAAATAAAAGGGTAACGCACTGGTCAAAATGTAAGTGGGCGAATCAAATTTTTTCTGTCCGTTATTACCATGGTTACAGTCGCTTGAGTCACGCTGGTTTTATGTATAATTATGATACTTAAACCAGGGATCGGATGGCGGTTTTTGCTCCATACAAAAGAACTGTTCGAATTCCGTTCCGTTCTTCGGTTTATTTTTTTTTTGGTAATGGAGTAATTGAATAATATGATGTTCATAATTACATAAAATGTTGAATACTACATAAATATCGTAAAACATTTTAAAATATTGAGCTATATCGAGGTTTTTCTAAAAAACCGGTTCCGATCCCTGACTTAAACTATACAAACATACACTTTTCTGGTTTTAATAAACTCATTACTTGATAGGCCATCTACAAACATGGACTAAATGCATGTTTACATAAATGCAAGCATAATTTTGCATAAAACCAGCGTGACTCAGGAGACCGTATTAACCATGCCAATAATAGCGAAGAAAAAGTTGATTCGCCCAAGAATCAAAAATATTTTAGTGCGATTAAGTATTCTCTACGCTACACTGCCTCCTGCACAATCATTTGTGATGAATGCAAGAAGTTATGTGAGGCGATGGATGACCGTCCGTCTTCGGTTAGTTATTAAGCTGTATTTTTGTTTTATTTATATTTTTGCAGTGCATTAGTATTTACTGTAATAATAGTAACTGTGTAAATTTGTTGATTAAATAAAAAAAATGGGCTTATGGGTAAAGTACTAAGTTAAGTTTTTTCAAAGAAAAAACAAGTTACCTTGATTTATCTTGATGTAAATCGGGTGAAACTCTTACTCGTTTATGATCTTCTTGTTCCTCAGCACTCGTCCGGATGTATTAAGTCGATTTTGACCATTGAACTTATGACTACTAATTCGTACTGCGCATAGACTCGCTATTTAACAGGCTCTGTGGCAATATGCCTACCATGAGCTATCGCGGCGTTATTAACGCCCGTTTACTTTCTATCCGGAATGGTACGGCTACAGTGTCCGTAGTGCCAATGGGTGAACCAACTTTTTTCTGTCTGTTATTGCCATGGTTACGGTCGCCTGAGTCACGCTGGTTTTATGCAAAATTATGCTACTTAATGTATGAAAGCATGTTAGTCCATGTTTGTAGATGACCCAAGGAAAGGGTTTATTAACACCAGAAAAATGCATGTTTGCATAGTTTAAGTAGCATAATTATGCATAAGGTGTCTGTTATTAACAGAAAAAAGTTGATTCACCCCAATACGCATAAGGATAGGTACTGTAGCCGTACCATGAATCGGAAAGTAATAGATATATAAGTATAAAATGTAACAACTAATAACAATTTGTTTAATTACCATAAATTGGTTTGTAGTAACTTCGAAACATTAAGTACAGATGTCCCTAGTGATGATTACTTTCATAATACCATTGACTAAATTCGCTGTGATTCACGGAAGGTCATCTGGTGTAATTGGAAGCACATTGGACCGGCAATCCAGAGGAAGCGGGTTCGAATCCCGTGACAACCAGAGTCTTTGGCAGTTGATTTTTTCTATGGTAAGCACATCTGTTACAACATTGTAGTAGTAGATACGTTAGGTTTTACTCGATGGATACTACTATTTACTTGTAAAATACCGCTAGTACAATAGTGCTAGTAGCAATGTAGATCATTTCCTTATGGTTTATGAACCCATTTTAGAGGACTTCTGTGTGTAGATAAAGTTGTCTATGCAACTGTAGGTACATAATTTGGCATTAATACACTCGTGTGATCCTGTTATGAAACTCGTCGACGCTCGTTTCATAAAACCGCACTCGTGTTTATGTAGCAGTTGCAACTACTATTTAGCGATGATCTATAGAACCCTTGACATGTGCTTATTATTTATTAAATCAATAAAAAATAATGTACATGCTTTTGCTTTTATATTTTATATAATGAATAATAATGATTCTTAAAAAGACTTTATTAATTATTTTAAATAAAAAGATATCCTAAGCTAGTGTACCTTATTTATAATGCTTAGAAAAACAAGTATAAGTGATCGCTTTTTAGCGATAAGACCGCCTGTTGTGTTACCTCTACCTTTAAGATTTGTATCATCATGAGGTGTGCAATAAGACATTTGTATTGTGTACGTTTGGCGATAATCGAATAATATTGCGTGGATTTGTATAGAATCGCCGTCCATTTGGTAAGAGCAGTCGATTACAAGTTGGAAATATGTTCCTGACCACTATACTTTGGCAAGATTCTGTAAAAGATGTACCTACCTGTCTTCAGCGCTAAACAACCATTCAATGTCTCTGGTTATATACGGATAGTTCCAAAAATAACGCAAGATTTAAATCGGATGAAAAAACAATTTGTTTTCTTGGATACTTAAAATAAAAAATACATATAAAAAGATTGCGTATATTACTCGTATGTACACCACATCGCACTGCAGCACTGACTTTTTAAACAAAAAAACTATTTTCTGGTCGTTTCCCCTTTATCAGTGAATCCGAAATATTGCTATTTAATATGATTGGTTTATTTGGGAATAAGGTATCCTGTAAGCTCTACTATCATAATTAGTGGGTGATCTATCTTAGAAGGAACATATAACTGTCAAAAAATTCAAAGTTTTTTTCATTCTTGTCACTTTTTTCATCACTTTTTTATGTCACTCGTTGCTATGGTTACGGTCTCCTGACTCACCCTTAATATCACAATTTAATAGCATTAAAATGTACAAAACTTTTTTTTATTTATGTGGCTTTTCCAAGGTGGGTCACAATATTAGAGCTTGTACGGTCGGCTCTAATAATATGTATACGATTTTGATCCTTATGCCTTTGACATACGTTCCGAAATGTATACATATTATTAGACGTGACTGTATGATACTTGGTAAACTATGCAGCAATAATCCTCTGGCTGACGCGAGAGAATAAGAACAAAAAAAGTTATAGACCCATTTGTAGTTTATGATCCAATCAAGAATCAATAAATCCAACAAAGAAAGTTTTTTTCGTTGCTTTGATATCTTGCGTTAGTTTTGAGACATCCTATAATATCAGGTTCGCGCACTGCCATCTTCCGTTGTCGAAGACCTGAGGAATATACTCCAAGATCCTCGTAAGTCCCATCGTATTTGGTACATCGCACTTATTAGTATTGAGGATAAAGTATTTCTATCGAGATAGTACAATAAAGGTATGTCGGAGTGCGATTTTTGAATTTCACCGATGATATTCGAGATCACTGGTGACTAAAATTATCACCTGTGATTTGATGTCACTGTTTCCCAAATGCCGTATTTTTTAATTTCACACGTTTTTTACCAACATGCAGAAACGTTACGTTCCTTTTTGCGCAGATGTAATAGTGTTGCCCTTAATATCGGTTTTTATTTTCTCATATTAGGTTCTGTCAACGCGGTCGAACGTAAAACGAAGTGTCAATGTCATTTGAAAAGAAAATTAAATTTTGAAAGATAGCAGATGTCACTAAGTCAACTGTCCTCCTAATGGCTCTAATGGAAGACCAGCGCTGGACTGTTTACAGGCCAGCAATATGCTGAATTGGAGACCATTTTGTGGCATTATTTTTTTTACTATTTTCATATTCGTGTTCATTTTGTATTTAATGAGTATATTATGTTGTGTCACAAATAAATGTTTTTTCTTTCTTTCTTTCTGTCAAAAATAGTCACAAGGTGATTTCGAATCGAGTGGGTGGGGGTCGTAAAGCGATATCATAGGTATGACAATTCTAGTCACCGATGATATTTTAAAAGTACGAACTCAAGGGAAATAAATCACTTGTTTTCGGTGAGAATAAGCCACTGGTGAAATTCAAATATTGCACCCCTGGACCATTATTTTCATAGTTGTCCCCTCACTTTTTTTTATTGTAGGTATTTTTTATATGTTTCCTAATTATAATCGTAAGCTCTTTTGATCCTAAGAGAAAAAAATCGGCGAAATAACAGTACACCCTTTATTGTACCATTTTATAATTAAAGAAGTTCCAATATTATATTATCGTGGGACGTACGAGGACTTTGGAGGTTCATTAAATAAGATTCTTACCTGTCACTACGTCGCCATCTTTCCCGTGCGCCTTCTTCATATGTGACTTCAATTTTCTGTTCGTGGCAAACGTTTCTGGGCAATCTGGACATTTCTCCAACACCCTTTCGTGCATATTTTTTATATGCATAGAGAGCGATTTTTTCTTGTTAAACGTTTTACTGCACTCGACACATCCGTATATCTGTATTTCTATATTATCTGTAGGTTCTAATTCTAAGCTTTTTAAGCTGTCATTATCGGAATCTTTGTCTTCTTTAAATGGATCGTCATTGGGTTCACCTGAGGATAAAATATAATTTGTCAATTTATAAAATACTTTATCCACATCCATATCATAATTGCCGTGTGGTGACGGCAGTAAGAATACATTTGTCACCACCCCAACTCCTCCTGCGGGTGTCGTAAAAGTCGACTAAGGGATTGAAGTGTCACTGACAATTATTTGATAAAAGATTATGATGGGCAGCAGCGTCATCATAGTGGACACATTACTGCGATAGCCAATCCGCTTGCCAAGGAAAGGTCCAGCAGATTACTAACAACAATGGTATCCATGAAAAAACCATATAAGTCTTAAATTAGCATTAACCATGTGAACGACAAATGGTCGAATAACTCAATATCTCGCTAAACGAGATGGTCCCGTTGGCACCAAGTCGGGGTAAAATACGGGTTTTTAGGGTTCCGTAGCCAAAATGGCAAAAACGGAACCCTTATAGATTCGTCATGTCCGTCTGTCCGTCACAGCCGATTTACTCGGAAACTATAATGCTACGGTAATGAAATTTGGTTAGGATATGTGTTGTATGAACCGCTACAGGATTATGATACTATATTGTAAAAAAAACCATTGGGGTGGGGGCCCTCCATACATGTGACTGAGGGATAGAAAATTTTTTTTAGTTGTATATAAGCGTGTGGGGTATTAATAGAAAGGTCTTTGAAAATGATATGAAGGTTTATAAATCTCATTTTTATTTAAGCAAATCGTTTTCGAGATATCAGCTCTCAAAGTCTGAAAAATGTGTCCCCCCCCCCTCTATTTTCTAAACTACGCGATATAAAATTCAAAAAAAAAATATGTTACGCACATTGATAAACTCTATCAACGATTTTTGATTTGATTAAATTATCTCTTATAGTTTTTGAGATAGGTTGATTTAACTGTATTTTTTTAATGATAAATTGATAATGGTATGGCGCGAGTCCGACTCGCACTTGGCCGGTTTTTTTTTATTTTTATTTGGTGGTTATCCATCAAGTGAGTATTGCAGATACGAGCTTGAGTAATTGGCTATGTATAGTTTTCTGAAGATATGAATATTATACATATTTTTCCCTGATAGCCGTTGTCTTAAGGTTCAAGAAAATGTGGCTCTTTTAAGTGAGTGAGATGACTTTTGTTCAGTTTTATGGCTGAACAGAGCCTAATGCTTTCGTCTGCACCAAGTACAATGAAATAGAAAAAATACGTCACCTCAATCATTTAAAAAAAGATCATTAATTATTAATTTTGTCAGCCTCCGTAGCTTAGTTGGTAGTGACCCTGCCTACGAAGCTGGAGGTTCCGGGTTCGAATCCCGGCGAGGGCATTCTTTGTGTATTTATTTATCACAAATGTTTGTTCCTTGGTCATGGCTGTCTATGTATTTAAGTATCTATATGTATCTATCTATAATATATATCGTCGCCTGGTACCATAGAGTATATTGAATAGTAGTGTATAGAGTTATCAGTCAAGGTTTTTGCTTGCAGCGCCATCTATTGATGATTCCCGGCAACTTTTCTCATATATATACATATATATATATATATACATGTATATGTATATATATATATAATACATATACATGTATATATATGTATATATGTGTGTATGTATACATGTATATGTATGTAGAATACATATATATGTATATATATATATATATATATATATATACATATATATGTATAGGTATATATATAGCTTTGTAGATTGGTAACCTTTGAAATAAAGGACAAACAAAACCAGATCACATCAAGTGTGAACTTGCCACGCATTTCTCATTTGGAATCAGCTGAAGAAGTTCACACATTATGTGACCTAGTTCTGTTCGCCCGAACTAGGATCGAGAAACAATAAAACAAAAAAAATATGTCACTTTCAAGTTTTATTTTTACACTAGCCTTATCCATAAAGTTTTTAGGTACTAACTTATTAAGCATCTGTATCATATATTATTTGCTATCAGTTTGATTGAAGTTGAATTAAAAAAACAGTAGCCGCATTGCACAGTTTTCTAATGTCGGCGAACGGAGCTCGTGGGACATTTCCATCTTGAAACTGTTTTTGCGAATGGCTTCCAATTTGCATATATATGCGTTTTGAGTAACATTAAAATGCTCACGCATTTTACCACAATTAGGCAAACAACACATTTAACCGCATCGCACCATTTTTACAAAAATCCAATCCATGTACAGTACATACATGGAAAAGCACAATTATAGGAGTCCAGAACAAGCACAGTCGTTGTATGAAATCACTAAAATAATATCGTTTCGATGCACTTCCAGTTCAAGCATCGAAGACAACCAAAGCGAAAATTTAATTATGGCCGACCTTGCAAAAACATTCCGTTCATTCAATATATTTTTTAAATGCATCTAAAATATTTGTAGCTAAAGAATTCAAATTGGACAAAAGTAAAAATACAAGTATAGCTAAATTAATATTACATTTCTCTATGTATGAAACAAAAATATTTTGAGAGCCAAGTAATGAAAAAAAACTAATACTTTGTCATTTCTTTCGTTTTGTTAACTGCGCGTAACGGAAAAGAAAATAGTGGCTGTACAGATAACACAAGATCTTGAAATTGATATCAACGCCCTCTAACGTTAATTTCCGGAAGCATATCCGATGACGTCATGAGTACATCAAATTCACTACTTCAACTAAGTGAAAACACCGTGCCTGGTACCCACATCACAAGCCTTAATTGAGCTTACCGTGGGACTAGGTCGATTTGTGTAAGATGTTTATTTATTTATTATTATTTATTTATTTATTAATAATTTATAGGGAATAAAAATAAAAGAGCCGCGTTTTCTTGAACCTTAAGACGACAGCTATCATGGAAAAATAATTATTATAATATTCATACTGCAACCATACAGGGTGGGAACGAGTATACCGACAGACTGTACCAATGCATTTTTGATGACAAAAGAAGTAAAAAAATATGTGACATATGTCATTGTAGAACAAAAAAAAATATTCTTTTTTATTCCTTTTTTTGATATTTTGTTTTATTTTGTACATGACCAGTAATAAATTGTAGGGAAAATTTTTTTTTCAGGGTTTTTGAAAAAAATTTTTTTGTTGAACATTTTTCTGAAATTTTTTCCTCATTTTCTCTAACTTTAATCAGTGTGTATGTCGAGATGAAAACTACTAGTGTATGAATTTTAATCGTGCAGGCATTTTTCAGTGACTTGTGATGAAAATAGTTTTTTGAATAACATGTAATTATCTCTTGAACTAAGCCGAATCCAGAAAAGTTCATATGACATTATAGCCTCAAAATGTGTTCAGGAATACACCTTTCAAGTTTGTCGGTCTACTTACCAGCCACCCTGTATATAACATGGACGTCTAACGCCAGCTTATAAATACCCCCAAAACCAATTGTTCAATTGTGCCAAAATGGGCAGGACATAGCGCTTTTCTTAACACAGCGCATATGCGCAACATCTTTGACAAAATGTTTATAGATAGCCAATAAAAACTTTGATGGACCAATTGCAACCATTTTTTAATGGCGGTTTAAGTTTTTATAGGTTGACAGCACCGTGATGCATTGAAGAGGTGGTGACATTTGTCACATAAAATTCAGGACCGTTTTTGAAAGGCAATTTAGTATGGCGTGCGGCTTCCATGTTTTATTTGTTCGTAGTATTCATACCTTCAGAAAAATTTACATAGCCAACTATAGCGGCGACGTCGGCGACATTGTTTGCGTATGTATTGAGCAGTTGGGGGATTTGTCTCCGTCACACCAAGGAAGTTGTCACTATAGAGTGATAGAGACAAATCCCTGGGTGCTTAGACAAGTTGCCAATCGCTAACGCTTAATCGTCAATCGTAAACGAAAGGCAGCTAAGGCTAGATTCACACGGATAATTTTTTTCCCGTATACCGTATTCGAGATTTTCTCGAACGTCGTACTGACAATAGACTTTGAATAATAACGTTCACACGGATCCCGCATACTGTATTTGAGAATGCGTGTGAACGGTATTACACAATAGTACATTACTATAGAGGACGGGAAACGAAGGGTTACAGGCCAAGTAGATATATCTGGCCGAAGGAACTGAGGCCAGATAGGGATACGCGGCTTGTAACCCTGTTTCTCGCCGAGATTTGTATAGTGCTTTTCTCAAACTTGCCATGAAATAAAAGGAACTGATTTCGCCGAACTATACTATTTAATTTGTAAATAAACCAATAGTACATATCGTAAAACATTAAAAAAACATTCGCGCCTAACTTTTTTCTTAATCTGTTTGAGGTATCTTTTTAACTGGTGGTATAGACATTAGTTCTAAGGTTTTTTTTTCTGTGGCTGAATGTTAAGACCTAGTGTCACAATTTGACGTTTCAAAACAAAAGACAGTTTGTTTGCAGTCCTAGGTGTGAAATAAATACATGAAATCTCTTTACATATCATCTTAGCACATGACACCGGATACATAGTATTTCCGGGTTTAATTTAAAGTAAGTAACATCAACATTCCGTAGCAAGTTTGAGAAAAGTCTATTGTCACCACGACGTTCGAGAAAATCTCGAATAGGTACGGTATACGGGATAAAAATACTCCGTGTAAACCTAGCCTAACTGTCTTTGTCCCACTAATACGAAAGAGTGACAGAGCTTAGCGATTGGCAACTTGGCTAAGCATCCTGAAATTGCGGATTTAGTTCGCGGTAGGGTCTCAGACTTACCGGCCATTCCTTTGAGCAGATAGTCGCGCAGCACGCTGGCAGACGCGGGGTCGCCAGCGGAACTGCTGGCTGCCTGAGATTCCGCTACGAAACGATTTTTTTTAAATTAGTATCAGAAAATCAACATAAGAATTGGCTGAGTTTCTTGAAGACCCCACAATGTCGTAACAGATGTGCTTACCATAGAAAAAATCAACTGCGAAAGACTTTAATTGTCACGGGATTCGAACCCGCTTCCTCTGGATTGCCGGTCCGATGTGCTTCCAATTACACCAGACCACCTTCCGTGAACTACAGTGAATTTAGTCAATGGTATTGTGAAGCTAATCACTAGCGACATCTGTACTTAATGTTTCGAAGGTACTACAACCTTAAAGCCTTCTTGAAGATGTCAAAATCATATTTTTGTCTGATAGCCGTCGTCTTAAAGCTCAAGCAAATACAGCTATTTCATTTTTATTCCCTATTATTTATTAGTATTTTTTACTTTTAAGAAATCTAGATGAAATTTGTTCAATTTAATGGCTTTACAGAGACTACGACATTAGTCCGCAACTAGTATAATAAACAGAAAAAATCTTAAATGTCAGTGTCAACTCTGCTTATTCTGCATCTGCAATGCTCTGGCCTACTACCGCGAAAATCGAAATTCGTACATTTCGAGGATTTTTCTCCGTCACTCAAACGAAGACCTCATTAGGGTGAGAGAGACAAATCCTCGAAATTTACGAATTTCTTTTTTCCCGGTAGGGCTGCTGTTAAGCTATCGTATCGTATATTATGATTGTTATAATATTGGCTATGATTTATTTGTCAGAAGCGTGTTTAATAAAAATGTGATCTCTTATCTTAATTTTGTTAAAAAAACGATCTATTCTCACCAGATTTTGGAGGGAACTTGATTAACCCCGGCTTCTCTGTCATGATAAAAAAGTTGGTCCTAGGGCCTTCCTTCAACTGTTCTCTGACCAGTCTCACCACGCAATTGGTGAGAACGATCGCACATTCCGGGCAATTCTTGTTGGCCCCTAACTCTTCGGCTTTGCGGATCTTCTTGCATTGGAAGCAGGCTTTCATCAGGTGCCTCTCTTCGTCTGCGGTGCATACAGGGCCTGGAAGTAAAAGAGTGTTTTAATGACGTTTTGTCAGCTTTTTAAAGCAGCCTAGGGCGACATCTGTGGATCCATTGAGGATGTACAACATCTTATAGTGTAAAAAGAATCGTGCCCTGCGGGAAGCACTCATAACGTCAGCCAATTTAAACCCGTATGACACCGGTGCCTTGTTCCACATTCTTGCTGAACCAACCTCAGAAACCGCACAAATGGTGTATAAATTGGCTGACGTTGTGCTTAAATAGTATCACTGTATATGTGTTTGTATTCTTATAAGAGTTCTTATACAGGTCCGATATGTATTTTTTACAAAGGACTTAAAAAAATAATATTAAAGCGGCCTAATGAGACATAAATATAACCGTGGCAAGCAGGAACAAAATGATCAGCTGTCAACAATCAGACTCGGTAGCCTAGTTGGTAGTGACCCTGCTTACGAAGCTGGAGGTTATGAGTTCGAATACCGGCGAGGGCATTATTTGTGTGTTTATTTATCACAAATATTTGTTCCTTGGTCATGGCGTGTAAAATACCGTACTTACCTCCCTAGATGCACAATGTACTATTTCATCACACTTGCTGTCTAAGTGCGCCATTGCTTCCATGCGTAGCGGGAGTAATAGAAAAGTGAAATTCCCTAGGGAGTAATAGAAATGTCAGTACGTCATAGAATAATATTTTGTGTTAAAACTTATTTTTTTGTTAGCAAGTGTGATGAAAAACATTGTATGCATCACGGTCGGTAAGCGGAATACTAACTCGAGACATTAAAAGCCCTCCGCCTACGGCGTCGGGCGTCTAACACTCTCGTTAGTAATTCCGCACTTACCTCCCTTGATGCACAATGTACTATTTCATCAGTCATCACACTTGCTGTCTAAGCGCGCAATTGACAACATTTCATATTTTTTAGTGCTAGTTTTTATTATCTATTTTGAAAGAACTCAATATTAAAAGATACACGTATTTTTTATTTTTCAATTAAATTGCTTATTTAGTGAGAATTTCCCCTTTTATTACTACTTCGAGCAGAAAGAGCGTAAGTTACAAACGTCAATAATCAGCTACATGACGTCACAAGTGATGTTTCAAACACATAAGAAAACGATGAAAATCAGTGACAAATGTCAAGTGTCAATGACAAACACAAGAGACATTCCAACCGCAAGATTTTTTGTTTATAGTGGCAGCTTTGAATCGGCCATGTGACGTCACTTCCCCTTTAAACTATTATTACGATTTTTTACAAAAATATTACGATAAAAAAATTTAAAAATATATTTTTGTGATCTACATGCGTATATCTCGAAATGGTTTTCGATTTAGGGACATTGAAAATTTTGAAACGTTGTCAATTGCTTACATGCATCACGGGAGTAATGTTTTGTCTTATAAGTTATAAAAGCTTTTTTGTCCGCAAGTGTGATGAAATACATTGTATTCATCACCGTCCGTGTCCGTACTTACCTCCCTAGATGCACAATGTACTATTAAAAATCTTTCTTTTAATACCTAACAAGCACATCGAAAAAAAAAACATTAGGCAATAAAAAATATTTTTTTATTCTAATCATAATTAATTTCATAGCGGTTCATGCAACACATATGCTTAACAAAATTTCATTACTAAAGTAACAGCCGATTTACCCGGAAACTTATAGTTTCCGGGTAAATCGGCTGTTACGGACATGAATCCCTAAGGGTTCCGTTTTAGCCATTTTTTCTACCACTTTGTCGGCGTCATTAAATTATATGTTCTGTACCAAATTGTATATTTATACGGCCACTGAGTAATACTGCAGACAGACAGACGGACATGGCGAAACTATAAGGGTTTCTAGTTTACAACGTAATCCTAAAAAATAACTCACGTGTAATTTCTAGTAGTCACTAAGCGCTAGCTAGTCGACAGCTCGGAAAAGCATTGCAAGTGCACTCTCCGGTAGCATATGTTTCTAACGGATTGAGATGTCATCTTTTAACCCATTCATTGCCGTCGCCTCATATTTTTAATCCTCACGCAGTGTCGCCGCCTTCTACGCAAATTCGCGTCCACGGCATCACGTTGACATTTCAACGGACGCGAATTCGCATCCGCGGCATTAGGTTATATATCACACTTGAAGGACGCGAATTCGCGTCTGCGGCATTAGGTTATTTCAAACTTGAAGGACGCTAATTCGCGTCCTCGGCATCACGTTTACGTATACACAGTACGCGAATTCGCGTCTTCGGCATCCGAAATAAGAATTATGAAAATTATAAATGCACTGAAATCCAGAAACCAGCGACGGTATAATATTATCCTTCATAAATAAAATAACATTTTGGTATCAGCTTTTAAGTACAGTTGATTTCTAACAAAAAAAAAACACATTACTCGAGGACGCAAATTCGCGTTTTCGGCATTGAATGGGTTAAGCTGGTTTGAGAACGCCCGACTGCCTTGTATTTGGTAACCGTAGAGAGCACGGGTGTTTAGCAGAGTTGTGCTCTTCCCTATTAAATAACATTGACTCTTATTGCTAAGACGATTGAGTAGCCATGTGAATAAATCGTTAATTGTTTTTATACAAATATTGTAGCTCCTTTTCTAACAATAGATAAAGAACAAGGCTAGTTATAAAATGAAAATTTATCCTCGTAAGGCCCGGTGTACTTACAAAAGTACGAATTACCCACAGTTGAATTTAAATTTTGCGCACTGGTAATAGAGTTGATTTTGTTTTGTACAATCGACAACACACCTGTGAACACAGGCAAAGCGCCAAAAATATGTAAACAGAACTTTATTGCCTGGACATAAAGGTGTGTATACATATTTCTGGCACTTTGTCTGTATCCACAGCTGTGTTGTCGATTGTACCTTTCGAATTCGACACTATTGTTTTGACAGTTAGGTTAAAATTCCCAAACACTTTTTCTAATAGATCAGGGGGGTTACTACGTACTAATGCTATTCAGTTTAGGTAGAGAGAAAGGGACGAGGCTATACGAGTCGTATATCTCTGTCCCTTTTGCTGAACCTAAATTGAATCGCATTAGTACGTCATGGTAACCCCCCAGGACTTAGGACTGTTAGGAGGTGATACTTACTCCCCTAGGTAATGTACTATTACTACAAGAAGACAGCTGAGGAAGAATGGACACTATACACGGTGCTCGGGAGCATTTCGAAAGATTTTATTGCTGAATTCCTGACCATTAGAGTCTTTAATGTTATTTACAATTTCCTGGATTCGGCTTGGTTTCAACCTTTATTCGAAATAAGTTTTTCGACGTAACTCGTAATTTTATATTACAATGCTACCACAATGTGTTCTAATATTACCACACCTTTTGCTCGACAATCAAAAAATAAGAATAGACTTGACGAAATAACATGTCCCATACAAAAATTATTAAAATAGATAATTTTAAAAAATAGTTGTTCTGATAAAAAGTACTGGAAATGTTGAAAAGTATTCAAAAAGTAAAAAAAAAGAAAAAATATTTTTTTTTGGTGGTATTTGACATTAGGTCTCATAATATTTTTTGTTTATTTTGATGTCTAGAATGCATGGTTAAAATCTCTCGCAATCCTCGTGTGCACCGTGTACGTAGGATGCCCTGAAAATTTCGGGAATTTAATACTTAGGAACGTATATTTGACATGTGTTATACCTCTTTCTTACAAGCATAGTCTCATTATTCGAAAACACTGGCCACTTAGAAAAAAAAAACAATGTCCGATTTTCAATTGTTTTTTAAAGTCGTTGAGTCGCTGGTGAAAATGGAGCTGTCCCGCGAAAGTTTTAGAGCAATGATTTATTATGACTTTAAAAGTGAATTAACACAACAACAATGTGGAGACCGATTAACTATTGCTTTTAGTAGTGAAGCACCTTCAAAGACGACCATATACAGGTGGTATTCGGAATTCCAACGTGGCCGTGTGTCTCTTGCGGATGACGTACGTGAGGGTGGACCGAAAACGGCCGTTACCGATCAAAACATCGATGTTGTTCGCCAACTGATAAAGGAAGATAGGCATGTATCGGGAGATTCAGGAGACTTTAGGCATTGGAATGAGTCAGGTACAAGTTATTTTACAACAAGAGTTGGGCGTGCGGAAGTTATTTTCCCGGTGGATTCCTCACTTGTTACCTGACGACCAGAAAACGGTACGTGTCAATTGGTGCCGCAAAACTTTAAAAAGATTTAATGGAGGAAGCTCAAATGCCGTTTTTAGTATTGTGTCAGGTGACGAATCATGGATTTACGCATATGAGCCTGAATCGAAAAACCAATCTCGAGTTTGGGTTTACGAAGACGAACCGAAGCCGACAAAAGTTGTTCGTTCTCGCAGCACGATCAAAAAAATGGTAGCCACATTTGTCTCCAAATCGGGTCACGTGGCGACTATCGCTCTTGAAGTTCGAAGAACTGTCAATGCCGATTGGTATATAGGCGTTTGTTTACCGATTGTTTTTGCTGAACTGCGAAAAACTAACCCTAACCGCCGTATTATACTACACCATGATAATGCCAGCCCTCACACCGCTCAGAAAACAGACGACTATCTGAAGGGCGAAAACGTCGAATTACTGGACCATCCTCCGTACAGCCCCGACCTAAGTCCCAACGATTTTTTTACTTTCCCGAAAATAAAGAATCGGTTGCGTGGTCAGCGTTTTCAGACCGCGGAAGAAGCAGTCGACGCTTATAAAATGGCCATTTTGTCAACCCCCACTTCAGACTTCAATAACTGTTTTAAAAACTGGTTTCAGAGAATGAAAAAGTGTATTAAACACAAAGGAGAATACTTTGAAAAACAATAAAAGTACTTTTATTTCATTAAAATGCGTATTTTTTCCGATTCCCGAAACTTTCAGGGCAACCTACGTATATGTGCTTTACGTAGGTAATATATACTAAAATGAAACAAGTTTTACAATTATTCGAAACATTTTATAATAAATTTATAGGACTTATTAATAATTGGGGTTTATTGCAAGAAAATTGTACATAGTTAAAAGGCCTTAAACAAAACAAAAAACACGTTCGCGTTGAGTTACGAAAGGTAGTGATACTAACTGTATGGTATACTATGTTCAACAACCTTTAGTAGTAGAAAAAGGTGGCTTTATAAAAAGTAATTACGTTTTGTTGATCAAATGGTGCATTCCACGAAGAAGTTTCTTTTGTCAGGAACGTGACGGCTATGACAGCTACCTTATAAATATGTGGAAAGTACGAGAATTTTCTATAAATACATACACTCAGGCCCTCGTTTTTCTGGCCGGCGACCGGCGACCGACGCGTGTCCACCGCCGACGACGTTCGAATGTTTTGTTCGCGAATGTTTTTAGGGCGGTTTCTCTGAAAAGTCGCCGGCAGCGGGTAACCGACGACGTGTCGGAGAAACCACCCTCAAACATTCGCGAACAAAACATTCGAACGTCGTCGGCGGCGGAAACGCGTCGGACGCCGATCGCCGGCCAGAAAAACCAGGGCCTTACAAAATTAAGATACAAAAAAAGTTGTTTTCGTAATATTTCTTAAACGTACGCGAAGAACAGCGTCACGTACCAGACATTCACGTGGAATGCACCAAGTTATCAGTCACAGAAAATTGAAAATGTTGCCCTTTTTCACTTTCAAAATTGTTACACAAAATTTTACATTGTAACATAAAAATTATGACGTTAGATTTCGTTTTCATTAAAGGCCTTTAAACTATGATATTTTTTTTTTGTAATCGATCCTTTTCAAATAGGTACAAATGCCCTCACAGTTAACTCATGTTTATAACTATAACAAATGTTCAAATATAATATAAAAATGGTAATACACAATGCTCGGCGGCGGGTGAGCTGTTTTCATACTAAATGACATGTATCACGTGACACTTAGTATGAAACAATGAATGAAATAAGTGTACCAAATTTGGGCTCGATTTGTCCACCGCAACTAGTTCAATTCTTCGTTGCAAGATTTGCAAACATACAAAGTGAAGTTAATAATATAAAGCTTGTAAAAACAGCTCACCCCGCCGAGCATTGTACATTAAACATAATACACGAAATTAAAAATTTAAAAAGAACCAACTTCAACCGATTTCTCTGCCGATGCACCCTGCCTTCAGACCAAACGAGCATTCGCTATTCTAACCCGCTACTCTACGAAATTCGATCGTTACACAAACCGTGATTTCGTAGAGTGGGGGATAGAATAGCGAAGGCTCGTTTGGTCTGAATGCACCTTAAGATTCTGTCATGTCAGTCATCTGTGGTTTCCATCATTGGTTTCCTATATTAGATTAGGACTTCCGCTTGTATTACAAATCACAAGCTTTCGAGAAATGGGCTCCAGATAGTAGCAAATCTTACATACAGGGTGTTTTTTTTTTCGACCGTTCAAATTCTACGTAGTGAATGTGTAGGTCATACTGACCAACTTTTACTATGGGGACAAAGTCGAAATCGCGAAAAAAAAATCAGCTGTTTCATACATTTCGGCCGGCGTAATGCCGCCAATTTGTATGAAACAGCTGATTTTTTTTTCGCGATTTCGACTTTGTCCCCATAGTAAAAGTTGGTGAGTATGACCTACACATTCACTACGTAGAATTTGAACGGTCGAAAAAAAAACACCCTGTATAACACTGAACAACGTTGTAATCTTTGATACTTTTCAATGTAAACTTAGAAAATGTTAACAAACTTAAAGATAAACTCTTTTCATATCACGACGGTGGCAAACAAGCATACGGTGCACCTGATGGTAAGCTACGCCTGCAGCTCCTGTGAGGTAATACAAGCGCTTTGCCAGCCAATTCACATAAATCTTAAAAATAATCATTAAAATATCCAAAACTTGGTACTTACGACGTCACATACTCAATATAAATTTATTAAGATTCTTGGGTCAATCACCTTTTTTTGTCTCACTCCTTAAAATGCCAAATTTTTAAAACATAATAAATATAAGGGCCTCGGCAAAGAGTACGCTTTTGTACCGTTTGGCGTAGAAACTTTAAGTTCATGGGGCCCCAGCGCACGAAAATTGTTTGCTGAGATCGCGAAACGTCTGGTTGACGTAACCAAAGACCGAAGAGCTGGCGACTTCCTCGCACAACGCATCAGTATTGCAATACAGCGAGGAAATGCCGCCAGCATCCTCGGTAAAATGCCACAAGGGCCAATCTTAGATATAGGTTAGGTTAAGTAGATTAGTTAGATTTAATCTATGTCCATAAATTGTAGTTTTGAAAATAAATATTAAAAATATATATATATGGTGCTTTAAGCTTCACTAATATTTAAGAAAAAAATACAAAGTGTTTTGCCTATGTTAACTTATATACACGGTGGAATTTAATCGGTGAACAGGAACCCATTTTTTTAATTCAGTAATCGATGGCGGTCACGTTTATGTAGTACTTAAGTGGAACCAAGTTTTTTTTTTTAGCATAACAAATTTGTATGTTGAAATTAAACTTTAATTAAAATTTATTGTCACCCTACTAATGGTTTAGTCTGAAAAGTTTAATACCTCTTTTCAAACTATCAGCCATGCATCGCTCTTATTTTACATAGGAATAGAGTCTATCGCAAAAATTAAAGCATGTGAGTGGTTATTTCTCATTTATGTTTTAAGTTTCTATGGCTGATAGTTTGAAAAGA
>JALPQI010015228.1:0-35633 GCA_025490895.1 Thaumatotibia leucotreta
TATGCTATGGTTGCAAGTGATCATGCGTTTCGTTCGTGGCAAGGTAGTGTATACTGTTTCAGAGCCATTTGTGCCAATGGACGAACAACAAAGGTAGTGTATATACTGTTTCAGAGCCATCTGTATGCCATGCTCACGAACAACCGTGGCGCCGTCTAGTAGTGACGACATTTCAGGTGGATGCATTTTAATGTATGGTGCTGATATATCTACTTAAACTAAATAATCTCTGTTAGAACCAAGTGATCATCAGTTTTTTAAGGCATCTGGATAAAAGTACATTATACTGATTTATGTGCTTTATTTATTGGAAGAGTAATCAGACCGTAATCAGGGACTTAGCTCATTGATAGTATGATTGGGTATGGAGAAATGAGTCATATCTTACTGGATGGTCGCAGTTGCTTTTCTTCTCTGGCCTCGGCTCCTTCGCCATGCACCACCTGCTGTTGTAGTGGAGCAGCATAGAGGTGGTCCATATCCAGCACCACTTCCTCTTCATAGAGCTGCTGCTGCTGTTGTACAGCCTCATGCACCTGAGTAAGTAATTGTTAGTTTGTCCTAGGTATATGTACCTATATAGGCGTCTACAACTATGAATGTAACGTCTCCGATTGTAATAAGCTTCATAATAACTAGAAAAATGTGTATTACGCGATTTTTTTTATATTTTTTATGGGATTTATTTTAAAGACATATGAAAACTAAGATTTAATAAGCTAGAAGACATTTTCAAAATATTTTGATTGATGAGAGTATTGTGGCTGCAGGTAAGTTTTAAATTGTGAAGCAAGGAGTCAATTTAATTTTGTAATCGGAGGCTTTTAAGTGTATTCAAAAAATAAATTAAATATTTCTATGACTGATGACATTGACAGGTCTCTTATAGCAATAGTATTAACAAACAAACGACAAAAGAATTAATAGCTCTTGTGAGTTGTAGTTACTTTACTACTTCTAAGACATAAATCTTACATAGAGAACTTTGCAGGTGCGATGATTAGCATAATGCTAATAACTAGAAATTTCCCAAAAATAAAAACTGAATGAAATGCAATACCTGAAACGGATTAATGAAGGCCTGGGTCTGGCGACCGCCAAAACCTTCTCCCATAATTGCCAACACCTGGAGATCTATTTCGTTGAGTTTAGAGGACAACCACCAGTCCCAGTGGCCACACGGTTAAGCTCAGCCGCTCTGCCTTTGGCAGTATATTTTTTATCCGCCCACACCTATTTAAAGAGAAGCCAAGCTACAAACACAAATTCAAAACGAAACTAACCAAGAAGTAAATGAGAGAAAAATGTTTACTGCAATATAAATAATTTTCAAGAAATAAAATCTTAAGTTATGGAAAATAGTATTTTTTACCTTTTGCCATTGTGTGGCATTTTTACTGCCCAATTGAGGCCCATTGAGGGTCTCAGTGATCTCAGCCCATCGCCGTTTGGACTCTGTGCGACCCTCAATAATCTCAATATGCCTGAGGTTGCCTTTCCCCAAATCTGGGTGCTTTGTTAAATAATCACAGGTGATGGTTAACTGGTGGCACGCTGTAAAAAATAAATAAAGACGGAAATTATATGTTATCAAAGTGAGCGAATTTAAAATAAAAAATCTCATTTTAATACGAAATTAAGTACTTAGTGCCTCAGTTTTTATACTTAAGGTTTAATTAATTGTTATACAAGATAATTATAGAGCTTTTCTTACGTTTATAAGCCGAAATCCTATTTTATATTTTAAAACTTTAATCTTTAATGGTGACTGGCGACTGGTTTTGTACTTTTGACAACTTTGACACTTGCGTTCATTTGATGCTTATTTTAACAAGGAACGAAAAAAATCTAATTAAGCGTGAAAATGAGTTAAAGGAGTAGTATTTAGTATCGCATCATATTATCCGTTCATAATTTTAATTTTTAACAATTTCTTTAACCTATTTTATGTTAATTACTACTTTACCGGTTTTTGATCGCAGCGTGTGATGAAAGTGTGATGTCGACTTAACGGTAGTTAACGGAACGTTCATTATTTTCATTCACGTCATAGATTCGTCCGAAAGAAGTAGAATCGAAGTAATTTCATGGTAACGTTTTCAATTCTCTTTCGTTCGATTTTAGTTTCGGACGAGCTTGTTTCGTTCGATGTTCGCGGTAGGGCCCCGGGGTACACCACTAGCATTCTGTAATCTGTTGTCAAAATTGTCATTCAAAGGTCACCTTGGTGAAGTTCTGAAGTTCATCTCTGACAGATTCAAATTCAAAAAGATTTTGATAATTATTAAGCTTTGGTGCGTATTCCTCACATAAATTACAAATAAAAACTTGAGGACACTTTGGTCAATGCAATGGTGTAATTCATATATTAAAGACTTTTTGGTGTTGTGTGTAACTTCAGTGATAATTTAGTCTATGTGAATTTTAGGGCTTAGGGGATAATTAACCCTTCAAGATGGATGTGACGGCAACGCAGCGGTTCATAGAGAGGGGGTCCCATAAAGGGAAGGGGCTCGCAGTATTCACGAGCGGAGGTGACTCCCAGGGGATGAACGCTGCCGTGCGATCAGTGGTCCGAATGGGTATTTACTTGGGATGCAAAGTGTACTTCATCCGCGAGGGCTACCAGGGAATGGTTGATGGAGGAGACAACATCGAAGAAGCTAACTGGTCATCTGTGAGCTCCATCATTCATAAGGGTGGCACCATTATTGGCTCAGCCCGATGCATGGATTTCATGTAAGTGCTAATTTATTTGGATTTTTTATGAATCATCTCTATTTATTTACTAACAACTTTGGATAACTTTATTACGATAATATTTTATTCTTAAGTTGTTTTAAATTATGTCAATGTGTTTCATCATGGTTGCAATGGTTGCATATTATTCCAGTAAAAGGAAAACTTAATTTTACTATGTAATTGCTAAATAGTGCTTATAATTACTTACGATATTTAAGTAAAATTGTAGTTGGTTAGAGTAAAGGGGAGTACTGATACAAATGCTGTCAAAAGGAATATTAAGGAAGTGGACTTTTAAAAATTTGCTTTAACTCTAAGATAATTAATTTTTAATATTTATTGCACAAAAGAATCAAAATTATCACACGAAAGGAGATCTTAATGCTAAAAATCATTCTCTACCAGTCAACCTTTGGGCAAAGCAGATAAGCTGCAGACATTGCAGCAAAAGCTGAGGATGCAGCAAAAGCTTAATTAATAATATAATAAATTTTATTCTTTGCTTGACAAATATTACCTCTTATTATGAAATTAATTTTATGAGATTATGATTACAACATGTCTCCTACTTATGTTCACAAATCTGTTTCATAAACATATTTCATTTTAGTAAAAGAGAGGGTCGTCTGAAAGCAGCATACAACCTAGTAACCCGTGGCATTACAAATTTAGTGGTCATTGGAGGTGATGGTTCTCTTACTGGAGCCAACTTGTTCCGGCAGGAGTGGTCTAGCCTACTTGATGAACTACTGGAGAATAACAAGATTACCAAAGACCAGAGGGAGAAATACAAGTTCTTGCATATTGCAGGAATGGTAATGGCCAATTGTTTTTAATGTTTAAACATACATAAGATAATGCAATAGTTTGTGGCACTAAAGGTAAAATTATATTGAAGAGTATATTACACAAGCAGGTAGGTAATATAATTTTGATTAGGTATATTTATATAGTTTATATCTCAGTTGAGTACTGAATGCCAGAGGTTATGTTTGAGTCTCCAATTACCTACATTTTGTCCAGACAGCTATGGCTTCAAATTTTGGGCTTACATCTTTATCACCGATTTTAATCCAGCTTTATAGTTGTGACACATATTTATTAGCAAAGGAAAATATGTGTGATTGTTTCCTGCCAGGCATATAAACCCTAATTTTTTTTTCAGGTTGGATCTATTGACAATGATTTCTGTGGTACAGACATGACCATAGGCACTGACTCGGCTCTGCACAGAATTATTGAGGCCATTGATGCAATTGTCAGCACAGCATACTCACATCAAAGAACTTTCATCATGGAGGTCATGGGTAGACACTGTGGGTAGGTACCAGTAGTCAATTGTTTTGAATGCACATTTGTAATATTGCTTATTGACTTCTATGTTATCTGTTTTGTATGTATTACAGGGAGTGTTCCTAAAATGGGGAATTGGAATTACCTGATTTCAGCATCATTATTGTAATCTGTAAAAAATTTTTTAGTAGTATTAGCACAAATAAGCGACAAAACCTCAATTCAACAAATTCATAGTTAATTTTATTTTATTTATTTAAAAATAATAGCTAATTAAAAAATTCGCCCAACTGCAGACACTCGAAAATATATGTCTGTCTTAAACTCTGAATGCCTACTTAACCAGAATCACATTTAAATGACAAAAATATTTTGTTGCTATGAGGATTACGAGTGATCAAATTGTGACAATGACGATCAGATGGGCCTTGCAATTTATATTGAAAGTTTTGCCGCGCATAATGTGGAAATAATTTGCATTACGACTTTTAAAAACAAATATAGTCATACACCACCACACAACGCTAGGTGAACTTGCATCAGATCAAGGAAATGGAACCAAAGCAAAGAATATAAAAACTTAATTTATTGGTCCAGATATCTTGCTGTGGTAACGGGATTAGCATCTGAAGCGGACTTTGTCTTTACCCCCGAGTCGCCTCCATCAGTTGACTGGAGCGTTAAACTATGTGATAAGTTAGAACAGGCAAGCTTTTACATATTTACAAGCCTTGCCCCTTGCACCCAATTTACTTTTTCATCTGCATCCATGGATGAACCTTATATATATGTCATTCCATAACTGGTATTTGTTTAGTTTTCTTGCAGTTTACACCAGCCTCTGTACGGACGCTACTTATAGTTTTATTTGCGAGGAACCAGCGCCCCTCAATTGGGATAAAAAGTTGTGTGAAAAGATTATCGAGGCAAGGATTTAATCTGTAATCTATGTGGGAGCAGGATCACTATCCATTTCCTCTTAATTCACTTCATCGATGTCGCTAATACGCTGATGCTACGAACTGCGGAAATCTGACGTGACGATGCGAAGTTTTATCGAAGAGTTTGTCGTCGTTCCGCGATTCGTAGCCTCAGGGTTCAGAACCTAAATCCAGTTGGCAGGCTTCACTGGCGTCTTGTTTTGACCTGACCTATGGTGGTGTGTAACTGTGACTATACCTATACTGATCATATCACGTGCAAGGGTTCCGCTTGCATGACCAACCCCCGGGCCGCTTGTTACAGTTACCTGGCCCTCGTGGCCGCTCTGGCGAGCGAAGCAGACCAAGTATTCATTCCAGAGGACCCTGTTACCAATAATTGGGTTGAAAAGCTTTGCAAACGATTGACACAGGTACGCAGCTTAATTGAGTGGCTCTGTGCACTTATAACACGCAATCACTGTAGCTGCGCAAATAATATATTTTTTTCTCGTCATATGAGCGCAAGGCAGGAAAACTAAGACAAATATAGATATTTATGGGGATAAGTTTTACACGTATTGTTGAGTTGTTTGTAGAAAGGTACTCAGTTGAAATTGCAATTTACCTTACATCGACGGACTACGACGGATATAAAACTAGGTCCATACAAATGAAAATGTTATTTTCTCATTTATTCCTGTCTTGTGCTCATAGAGCGGAAAAATAGGATTCTACTATTATTTTTGCTTTAATAGTCGTTGCGATTCACATTGTTTGATACGAATACGATACGGTGATTTTGAGGTACCCACGAACTCACTTGACTGTGTGATATCATTCTTAATCGATCCAATTTAGCCAATTGAAAGCGGATATTTTCAGTTATTCCATTTGATCGCAACACCAGGACGACTTGCAAATTTGCTGAATTAGTTTATGCAATTCAACCACGGCCAGCAAAGTTCGGTGACTTTTCCACCCTTCTTGTCTTTGATTGTGTGTTGTTTGTCAACCTACGCTATTCCTTCTTATATTTACCTATCTAGTTTGTTCCTTGAAGTAACGTGAATTACTTGTAGCATGTCTTGTTTAAATGATGTATACCGTTACCAGGGGTTCTCAATCTTTTTAAAGCTAAATGTTGTATTTATTGCGTCTCGCTAAGGTGATAACTGCATGTAGCTCTAGATTCTAGAACCGGCAATGTGATAAAACCTGTTCACGTTGCTCCTACTTAGGTCATCGCTACGGCGCTTCTAAGCATCGTAAAGTACAGTTTGAGAACTACCTCATTCTCATTTATTTTGTAGCATTAAACGACATGTTGCCATGCATCTTCTACAATGGATACCTACAACCATTGCCGTTCTACATTTATTGCAATATGCATGGCGGATTCACCCTAATCACTGGAATCGGTTTAAAAAGCATGGCACGTGACTTTTCAATAATGATTACACGCACTTAGATAGCTTAGGTACTTCATTCTTGTAAGGTTTTTAAGAAGTAGATTCTCGCATCTATTAGTGGGCACTGAACTATGTGACCTCTACCACGTAAGTTATAATGCAGACTATACCATAAAAAGTTGTGTAGGTCTGAGAACAGGCCTCGTATCCATAGTTTGCGTTTAGTAGGTACCTATGTAGAATAGCACGATTATATTTCTGCATATTTCCTAACCATAGAGTAGGTAGCGCGACCTAATTAACTAAACTACTTATTGGTGTAGTATCTAGAGGCTAGAATAAAATCTAAATAGATTAAAGAGTTACTGCATTCGTTATGAATATTTACTTAGATATGGTATTATTTTCATACATTTTAGAATCTATCAATAACAATTTGAATAAATTAACCCAGCATTTCTGAAATAGGAGAGGAAATCGGGCCAGCGGCTTAACATCATCATAGTGGCGGAAGGAGCCATCGACCGCGAAGGCAAGCCGATCTCGGCGGAGCTGGTGAAGAAGGTGGTGGTAGACAACCTGCAGCAGGACACGCGCATCACCGTGCTCGGACATGTGCAACGAGGAGGCTCGCCCTCAGCTTTCGACAGGATCCTGGTAAGATATAGAACTTAGTTCAATCGGTGCAAACATGAACCAGAGATCGGACAAATGTGCGTCATTGTTCGCAATAACATGGACATGACTCCAAAGCAGATAAAATATATATATATATATATATATATATATATATATATATATATATATATTTATCTTGGGACATCTTACACAAATCGACCTAGTCCCACGGTAAGCTCAATTAAGGCTTGTGATGTGGGTACCAGGCGACGATATATATAATAGATAGATACATAATATAAATACTTAAATACATAGACAGCCATGACCAAGAAACAAATATTTGTGATAAATAAATACACAAATAATGCTCTCGCCGGGATTCAAACCCGGAACCTCCAGCTTCGTAGGCAGGGCCACTACCAACTACTTAGGCTACGGAGCTGAGGCTGATCAGAGACAGGAGGCTGATGTGCATCATTGTTCACAATAACATGGACATGACTCCAAAGCAGATTAAATTAATAATTAAACGAATAATTTCTTGAAATTTGATTTCGAAGCTTTAAGGTTACTGTTTACAAAGGCTTTCATAGTTATCGGTGTCAAATAGGTAATTTTCTGAAAATGATTTCATGATGATGATGGAGTCATGTCCATATTATTGCGAACAATTACGCACATTTGTCCGATTTCTGTATACATATAACAGAATAAACATGAGACTTTATTTTTATCTTGTTTATTTACAACGTGCACTGTTGCGGACGCACTTTGTACCTGAACTTTTCAACTCTTTATAATGCCGCATCCTGTTATTCTTGCCTTGTACATACAGTGGAAGGCAAAATAAAGTGGAGGTATAGGTACTAGGTAATTTAGGTGTATAAAAATGCTCAAAAATATGTCCCAGAACACTTTAATTCTGTGTAATAAGCACGTTATAACATACATATTTATAAGTGTACAGTGAAGTTCAAAATTGCATGGACAGTTTATGAATGAATTCATTCTTAAATTGTCCATGCAATTCTGAACGCCACTGTACATTAAAAAAAAAGAAAAGAAAGAGGATTCTTTCGATACCTTCATATTTTTGCACTTGACTGTTCTTATGCTTAAACGCTCATAATAATATGCTTATTATTAAAATTCTCAAGTTTACCTATGCGGAAATAGATATTATACTTTTTTTTCTGAAAAACGGAACCACATGTACCTAGGTACCTAGGACAAATTTAACTTGCAAGATTGTAAGGTTATTCAACAGGATACAATTTTGTTTTAAAAGTTATGTTTGTATATTTTTCGGTGGCTGATAATTACGTAAAACATACTTAGTTTTGATTAGCCATTATCTTAGGCGATAACCTCCTTGTGTTTGTTTTCTACATTTGATGATTGAATAGGTGAATGAACGAGGTAATTCTTGCCTAAATCGCTAACGGTAAATCTTAGCGACGACGATGACACAATTTGACTACGATCGCGATAAAATTTCACCGACTTTCTCCCTTATTTTGTAGTAAATTTGTACAGCGGAACCCGTTTTGGATAAACTCGTACGTGTCGACTTGGTGAATGTACACATTATTTAGTCGTCCTCTATTTTCTATTCTTAAGTAAGTAGGTACGTACTCAGTTAATACCTAACTTCCTACCTACAAGCTACCTTCAGAAATATCTTGCACATCGAAATTCACAAAATTATATGACACAATCTTATTTGTAGGGCCATATAATTCTGATCGATTCGTTATAGTCGAAATATTATCTTTGATATCTATATACGGTACAATTCTTGCCAATAAACGTAACGAACGTAGTAGATTTACAATGTAAATAATATGTAGATAGAAATAACATAAGTACCTATATACCAGAGTTTTGTCAGTGATAATTCTGTCCAGAAAGCGGTTACCCACACCCACAGATAAAAAATGAAACGAAATGATTTAAGTAACATAATATTTATGAAAAGATTTAGTCAAAAGTTAAGACAGTGTATGCATCTCCTGTTTACTTTTAAATTGGGCAGTGGAATGCGGGCAGCGCAATTGGCGCGCGTACGATAATTGGACGCAGTTTTATGAAATGGCGCGCATTTAATTCAGCCGGTCTTAATAATGAGGGAAAGCAGATTCTCTAGATTTCAACCTACTAGTCCTTTGGACCACATAAGCCATACTGGTATCATGGCCATGGTATCTGGCCATGTGGTGGTGTAGTTACTTATGTATAGCCAGCCACATGACTAAGTGCTGAACCTATAGTATGTATGTATCTATAGGTGCCTACTTCTTACGTCGTTTCGGGAAGAAGTACCTACTTAATTGCTTGTATTTAGCGCTAAAAATATTAAGTTGTCGGCGGTACACACATATTCTTATAACTCCGAAAGAAACTTATTTCACACTGCTATAGAAAAAAGAAATACTTAGAAACAACATGCTATGGAACTCACATATGTATGAGTTTTTCTAAGTAGGCAGTGACGATCTTGCATATTAGCATATCAAATATAATGTATTTGATTATCGTTACCTACTCAGTTTTATGAAGACCCGATATAACCGTTAGAAATATTAAAATTGACTATGTACATTGCCGCAGGGTTGCCGCATGGGTGCCGAGGCAGTTATGGCGCTGATGGAAGCTACCCCGGAAACGGAGCCGTGCGTGGTGACCCTGGACGGCAATCAGGCTGTGCGCCTCCCTCTTATGGAGTGCGTGCGGCGCACCAAAGCTGTCGCTCAGGTAACTAGATTTCCATATGTTTGTATTGCAGGGCTGTGATAGGAGTCATCGCACAAATTGGACCGGTTCGAAGGGGGCAAACGCTTCTTCCTATAGAAAACCAAATCCATACTATAAATAACACGTAAGCGATGGCCTGTACCAAATATAGGTATGGGTGGTTTAGTAAAAGGGCGCTTAGAAATTCAATCAGTATAAAGGTACAATCCAATAGGGATGATGACTGTAGTTAAAATCATTTATTTTACATAATACTTACCTACACGAATAAATTATTACTAAAATGTAGATGGAGTAATTTTTACACAGACTTCTATTTAATAAATTGGAAAGAACTTAAAACTCTTAAAAGAGTGAGTCGTTTCGGCTGTATCTATTCAAATTTGACATCACTTTAGTGTATTTCGTATAACTTCACAGCGGCGATTGTTTTGACAGTTCGGAAAAAGATGATGATGTAGATTTTACTTCCTATTCTTCGTGCCTATTCTGTCCTTATGATAAACGACTAAGTCAACTAAGTGCGATGTTTTTACTAAAACGCTCACAAATCTTTTGATACTTATCCAAATAAGACTCCGTGAAATCAAATTTGAATGTCTACTTATTGATTGAGGTTTGGAGGCATCAAATAGCTAAAGTCGGCTATTGCCGTGACGCATACCGAACTGCACTAAAAAAAGCGTTATAAATTATAATTGTTGACATATTGTTTTTGCGGCGTAATGTGATTCAAATTGTTGCGCAACGGACTGAGTCTAGACGTAGTATCGATTACCTACTTGCGCGCTTTTTATACTCTTACACAAGGACGTGCAAGGTCACTCTCAATTACAATTTTAGGGGACAAATTTAGAATGACAGCTGTGAGTGATATAACTAACAATATACTCGTACTCTTATATAAGCAATTTACGCTAATTAAAGTGAACGTTATAGCCACGTTACTACTGATCGAGTCAAAAAAGCCTTTATTGTATATGCAAAAGATTCGCTTCAGCATGATGAAATTGATTAATGACTAATAATAGGTTATGGACATTGAACATCAGCGACGTAAAACAAAATTTAGCTAGATACGTAGGTATATTAATAAAGTGAACTTGTTACGTTATTTATCAAAAATTTTGCTTACTGGATATTTAGGTATCTTTGGGCCATCCCAAAGAGGGCACAATCCCCACGTCCTGGGGCCCGTTTCTCGAACGCTTGTAACTTGTAATACAAGTGGAAGTCTCTTTTTAACACTATTAATTAGATCAAGACTTCCGCTTATTACAAGTTACAAGCTTTCGAGAAATAGGCCCCTGACAGGGTGAAATCGATTAATAGGATGAAATTTGGGCCCACTAAAATTTCGTCATATTAAATGCAGGTACTCGCTGTTTAACATTTCACACATTAAATGAATAAAATAAACTAGTATGGGACTGAGAGGCTTTACAATCTTATTAAGCCTCTGATAATGAAGTCACATTTTTATTGAAATTTTATTTATAAATACAAAAATCAAGGTCATTAATATTTGACAATATAATAGACAATAATAGACAATATAATTCACAATTAATTTATCACAAATATTTGTTCCTTGGTCATGGCTGTCTATGTATTTAAGTATCTATATGTATCTATCTATTAAATATATCGTCGCCTGGTACCCACATCACAAGCCTTAATTGATATTTATTTATTTATTAGGGGCTTAGTCGTCGGAGAGAGAAGATTAACTAATCTTCGATTTGCCGACGACATCGTTCTGTTTTCCTCAGCAGCTTCCGAGTTACAACTAATGTTAGAAGATCTAAGTAATGCAAGCCTCGAGGTTGGGTTAGAGATGAACATGTCCAAAACAAAGCTCATGACCAACAGCACCATACGTAGGATTGAGGTAAACGGTAACAACATTGCATATGTCGACGAGTACCTATACTTGGGCCAACTAGTTTCCTTTCAGGCGCGACAAGAGAAGGAAGTCGATAGACGGACTGAAAACGCCTGGAGGAGCTATTGGTCCATGAAGCACTTGATGAAAGGTGAACTCCCACTTTCACTTAAGCGGAGGCTCATGGACATATGCATACTGCCAATCCTCACCTACGGTGCTCAGACTTGGTCGTTGACATCATCTCAAAGGTTCAAACTCGGGGTTTGCCAGCGAGCTATGGAGCGCAGCATATTAGGTGTGAAACTACAGGACAGAATCCGGAACACTACGCTGCGCTCCCAGACTAAGATAGTGGATGTAACTTGGAAGCAGGCTAAACTGAAGTGGGACTGGGCTGGTCACGTCTGTCGGATGCCGAGTGAGCTGTGGGCCAAGATAGCCACAGAGTGGCAGCCCGACAGCTCCAATCGGAGACGCGGCAGACCTCGTCGGCGATGGCGGGACGAGCTGGACTCCTTTTTGAAAGAGTGGCCGGAGGCAGGTCGACATAGATCAGATTGGAGAAAATGGGGGGAGGCCTTTGCCCAGCAGTGGGACACTATAGGCTCACAATAAATAATTATTATTTATTTAATGGAGATTTAGTACATTGTAGACTGTTAGAGTAGAGTAGAGTAGAGCTCGACTGTTCAGTTTATTCCCGGACATATGTATAAGATACAAATTCAACGCTTCACAATGATATTTGTACTATAACGTCTATTAACGTATGGCATCTTTCAGGCTATGGCGGACAAGAACTGGGACCTGGCGGTGCAGCTGCGCGGGCGCAGTTTCGCTCGCAATCTGGAAACTTACAAGATGCTTACCCGCCTCAAGCCACCCAAGGAGGCTTTCGACGCCTCGGGCAAACCTGCCGTAAGTTACACATTTTTTTTTTTTATGTTGGCACAACTAGGTGGCTTCACTCCACCTGATCGTAAGTGAAAAGTAGAGCCCAAATCGCGGCGGCAACGAACAGGAGACAATCAGTAACCTGTTAGTTGCCACCGCCTTGCTGGCCCGCTAGATGCTTCTTCACGCTTCGTTTAAAGGGTCCCAACTTATAGGTATACGGAAACACATGTGCCGGTAAAGAATTCCACTTTTTAATAGTCCGGCATATGAAGGAATTACCGAATTTCTTAGTACGCGTGGGAATATTTTCCCCAGTGAAGGAGTGCCAGACGGCTGCATTAAATGATCGGATCATTCGAATATAATGTAAGGCTGGCTATGGCTAAGCAAAATGTAACTTAGGCGACGGACGACGTGTGATGAAGGCACATAACATCATCAGCCTATGAGCAGTTCTCAAAAACATAATTAAGACAGATTGACAAATGACTGCTTAATTTTCCTATTTTGTTACCATCTTTTTGTAAGATTATCCATATTTTTATTAATTATTTTGCATAATTAAGAAAGCCCACAACCTATGAAACCTTAATTGTAAATTATCATCATTATCATATCAGCCGAAAAGACGTCCACTGCTGAACATGGGCCTCCCCCAAAGATTGGCACAATTGTAAATGAGCAATCAATAATTGAATTATATCGAGGGTTGGGTGGTCAAACCCGTTAAGTCGAGCAAACCTGTTTTTAAAAATATCTCGACTTATCAGGTTTGACCACCCAACCCTCGATATATCATTTAAAAAGTTGGTAACAAAATAGGAAAACGGTATCTCACGCATTTAGCGTTAATAATTGTGTACAAACTTTTTGAGAACTGCTCTTATATCAATTCACTGCTGGACAACGGCCTCTCGTTAGCCTATGCCTATCGACGCATGGAGGTAAATGCCCATAATCGACTCGCTGGGCAAGCGGGTTGGCGAACGCATTAGTGTAAATAATAATAAATAAATATCTTGGGACATCTTACACAAATCAACCTAGTCCCACGGTAAGCTCAATTAAGACTTGTGTTGTGGGTACCAGGCGACGATATATCTAATAGATAGATACGTATAGATACTTAGATACATGCACAGCCATGACCAAGGAACAAACATTTGTGATAAATAAATACACAAAGAATGCCCTCGCCGGGATTCGAACCCGGAACCTCCAGCTTCGTAGGCAGGGTCACTACCATCTAGGCTACAGAGGCTGACAAAAAGTGTGTCCACTATGATTCGCGGTGCTGCTGCCCATCATCAATCTTCGATAAATAAATGGTCAGTGACGCTTCAATCCCTTACCAGACTCTTACGCCACTCACGGAAGAGTTGAGGTGGTGATAAATGTATCCTTACATTTTGCTTAGCCATGGCCAGCCTTACAATACTCGATGATCCGAGGGATATCAGACGGTTCATTTTTTGTTCATTTTCATCTTTCATTCGGTATCTCTCACTCGAAATGACACGTCTGAACACGCAGTGAAATAAAAATGCCGAATGAATTCATTCATTAGTGAACCGATCCAACAATGTTGGATCGATTCATTCAGCATCATTCACTTTCACTGAACAGTCTGAACGGCCAAATTAAACTTATCCCAAGGGACACGACTTTATCCAACGCCATATTAACAGAAAAGAGTGGTGAATGTTCGTTTACATGTCATTTTAGCTAAGCTGTGTCACTAGTGAGTATTCATTCGAGTGAACCGTCTGATATCAATATCACCTTTATGAAGCTGTCTGGCATTTTAACAAAGACGCGGACGCTATGTCACATCATGTGTCATAGGCAAAAAAAAAGACTACGCCACAGCTGTGCGTGGTCGTACTGTCCAGGAACGTGTTAATTTGATTCTAGTAACTAACGTCATCATCATCATCATCATCATCATCATCAGCCTATGATAGTCCACTGCTGGACGTAGGCCTCTCCTAGTAACTATGCGTATAGACGCATTAGGAGGTAAATGCCCATAATCGCTACGCTGGGCAAGCGGATTAGCAATCGCAGTAATGTGTCCACTATGATGACGCTGCTGCCCAGCATCAATCTTTAATCCAATAATGGTCAGTGACACTTCAATCCCTTAATCGACTCTTACGACACCCCCAAGAGTTGGGGTGATGACAAATGAATTCTTACTGCCGTCACCACACGGCCCACTGTGTAACTGTGTAACTCCCTTATTCATAAACATCTCCTAACTTAGCAAGCCGCAAAGTGTTGTTTGTCCCTTTCACTCTTATAGACATATTAATAAGACCGAAAGTGACAAACAATACTTAGCGGCGCGTGTTACAGTTTGTCTGTCGATTAGCCGAAAAATGGTGTTAAAGAAATGTGTCTTCTAGACTTCGTACAGCGATATTAGTTTTTTCTTCAATCTGCACTCATAACGGGCGATTATACTGCTTGTCAGCTCTGTCGGCAGCCTATCTCGCCTTCGAGTTAATGTCACGAACTCGCGACGCATTTAAATACAAATACAAATAAGTTATTCGTGGCAAATCTACGAACAAATAAAACATGGAAGCCGCACGCTATACTAAATTGCCTTTCAAAAACGGTCCTGAATTTTAGTTGAAAAGTGTCACCCCTCTTCAATGTATCACGGTAATGAATTTCAATATCAACCTATAAAAACTTAAACCGCCATTTAAAAATAGTGATTGGTCCATCAAAGTTTTGATTGGCTATATTCTTTAAACATTTGTCAAAGATGTTGCGCCGAAATATGCGCGGTGTTAAGAAAAGCGCTATTTCCTGCCCATCTTGGCACAATTGAACAATTGCTTTTGGGGGCACTTTTGAGCTGGCGTTAGACGTCCATGTTATATATGGTCGCAGATCTGCACTCTTAACGGGAGATTATACTGCTTGCCAGCTCTGTCGGCAGCCTATCTCGCCCTCGAGATAATGTCGCGACGCACTTGTGCTAGGAATGCTGGTTTGCCTCGTAATGTTAATACTGGCTTAATGTTTTAGGAGGGCTACACACTCGCCGTGATGCATGTGGGCGCCCCGGCGTGCGGCATGAACGCGGCTGTGCGCTCGTTCGTCCGCAACTGCATCTATCGAGGCGACACCGTGCTCGGCATCCACGACGGCGTTGAGGGCTTCATCAGCGGCAACATTGTCAAGATGGAGTGGTAATTTTAACTATGTTTACCGTTCTTTAAAAACAAACAAAGATGTAAAGAAATATAATGGCTATAATCATCATCATCATCATCAGCCTATGATAGTCCACTGCTGGACGTAGGCCTCTCCTATTAACTATGCGTATAGACGCATTAGGAGGTAAATGCCCATAATCGCCACGCTGGGCAAGCGGATTGGCGATCGCAGTATGGTGTCCACTATGACGACATTAATGACGCTGCTGCCCATCATCAATGTTTTATCATATAATGGTCAATGACACTTCAATCCCTTAGTCGACTCTTACGACACCCGCAGGAGGAGTTGGGGTGGTGACAAATGTATTCTTACTGCCGTCACCACACGGCAATAAGAATACATTTGTCATAAATAGCAAATAATTTAATATGTTTGAGTCTCACGTTAGTTATAATTTTAAAATATGGCTATAAATAGCATTTGCAGTTTGACACATCGTGAAACATGTTTGTAGATTTACTTTTAATTAAGTTAATAGGAACGAATATCAAAAACAGCCTTTAAACTAAACCTCTTTTATTGTAGGCTTAGCACATGATTGGTGCGACAATATGTCGCCGCAAGATAGCCTATCCGTCCCTCTTTTATTAATATAGTTAGTAAAAGACGGGAAATCTATCTCGCAGCGGCATACTGTCGCACCAATCGTGCGCTAAGCGTACTGGGTGCTTAAACATGTTGCCAATCGCTAACGCTTAATCGTCAATCGTAAACGAAAGGTCTTTGTCGCACTAATATGAAAGAGTGACAGAGAGGGAAAACTACGATACGCTACTAAGCGTCAGCGATTAGCAACTTGGCTAAGCATCATGGTCAGTATTTAGTCGATAGTCGTTCATTAGACTTACAGACTTACAGTTAGATATAAGTTGACATCCGAATTTTGAAATGTGTTATCGAATTTAATTTAATTTAATTTAATTTTTCTATTTTATAAAGTTATAGGTTTACGTAGACATTTTACATATTTTTATTTATTTTTTATTTTTATTATTGAATTATTGTACACATTTAAAAATTTACATAATATTATTAATAATTAACGTTAATTTAGTTATAATTTTAAACCGCATGGCTCCCTCATATGTTTGTACGTGTGCATGCAGGCTGAATACACTGGACAACATTATTGTAACAACTCAAGAACTGTATTCTGAACAAATAAATTCTTTGACTTTGACAGAATTTAACAGTTGATCTCCAAATCAGGAGGGTGAATTCGATCAAAACGGTAATGTTATTCTCAGGTCTGACGTAACCGGTTGGGTGGCGCAGGGTGGCGCCTTCCTAGGAACCAAGCGTACTCTCCCCGGAGACAAGAAGGCCGAGATAGCCGCTCGTATCAAGCAGTTCAATATCCAGGGCTTGCTGATCATCGGTGGATTTGAAGTAACTTTGTTTATGATTTCCAGAGTCTAACATAACAGACTAGTATGGCTCACTCAGTTACCATTCATGAACTTTATATGCATTGTATTCAGTTTCATTTATAGCTGTTTTTTTTTTAAGTTTATGGACTATGTCGTCGTTTGACAACGAAAACTCACTAAGTAACAAAGTATCTAAGTTCTGATTCAATACTGACATAAGAGGTTGCTAAGAGTAGTGACAGTTTTTATAGTGAGTTTTGCTTGTCAGCCGACGAATTGTTATGTCCGGTTGATGCCTTAAACTAAACCATCAGTTGTTTTTGTAGAGACCATATAGCGTCATTCTGAGATTACTTCTCTTGAGTTATCTTACCGTACTTAGCTATTGTGAAGTTGAAACATCGCGCTATTTAAATTGGCTTGTGGGACGGTCGATCATTTTAGTAAAAATGATGATGATGATGATGATGACGATGAGTTATTTTAGTAAAAAAAAATCCCGACACATTATTTTGAATAAAAAAATCTTTTGACGAGCCATTGTCTAAGATAGATAAACAGAATAGTGAATAATTAACTTTATGCGTTGTAACGATATCGTGCCAACAACAAGTATAATATATTCCATTACAATTATACAGGCATACCAAGCAGGCTTGGAGCTATACGAATCCCGCCACCAGTTCGCCGAATTCAACATCCCACTAGTGGTGATCCCGTCCACCATCAGTAACAATGTGCCCGGCACTGACTTCTCCTTGGGCGCGGACACTGCTCTCAACGAGATTACTGAGATCTGCGACCGTATCCGTCAGTCGGCTCAGGTATGTGTTGATATTGAACCTTATTACAAGTGTCCTAGGGTCATCGCTTACAACGTGCCTGGCATTGACTTCTCGCTGGGCGCGGACACTGCTCTTAACGAGATCACTGAGATCTGCGACCGTATACGTCAGTCGGCTCAGGTATGTGTTGATTTTGAACCTTATTACAAGGGACATAGGGTCATCACTTACAACGTGCCTGGCATTGACTTCTCGCTGGGCGCAGACACTGCTCTCAACGAGATCACTGAGATCTGCGACCGTATCCGTCAGTCGGCTCAGGTATGTGTTGATATTGAACCTTATTACAAGTGTCATAAGGGTCATCACTTATAACGTGCCTGGCATTGACTTCTCGCTGGGCGCAGACACTGCTCTTAACGAGATCACTGAGATCTGCGACCGTATCCGTCAGTCGGCTCAGGTATGTGTTGATATTGAACCTTATTACTAATGTCATTGGGTCATCACTTATAACGTGCCTTGCATTGACTTCTCGCTGGGCGCGGACACTGCCCTTAACGAGATTACTGAGATCTGCGACCGTATCCGTCAGTCGGCTCAGGTATGTGTTGATATTGAACCTTATTACAAGTGTCATAGGGTCATCACTTACAACGTGCCTGGCATTGACTTCTCCCTGGGCGCGGACACTGCTCTCAACGAGATGACAGATCTGCGACCGTATCCGTCAGTCGGCTCAGGTATGTATTGATATTGAACCTTATTACTAATGTCATAGGGTCAATCACTTACAACGTGGCATTGACTTCTCGCTCGGCACGGACACCGCTCTCAACGAGATCACTGAGATCTGCGACCGTATCCGTCAGTCGGCTCAGGTATGTGTTGATATTGAACCTTATTACAAGTGTCATAGGGTCATCACTTACAACGTGCCTGGCATTGACTTCTCGCTCGGCGCGGACACTGCTCTCAACGAGATCACTGATATCTGCGACCGTATCCGTCAGTCGGCTCAGGTATGTGTTGATATTGAACCTTATTACAAGTGTCATAGGGTCATCACTTACAACGTGCCTGGCATTGACTTCTCGCTCGGCGCGGACACTGATCTCAACGAGATCACTGAGATCTGCGACCGTATCCGTCAGTCGGCTCAGGTATGTGTTGATATTGAACCTTATTACAAGTGTCCTAGGGTCATCGCTTACAACGTGCCTGGCAATGACTTCTCGCTCGGCGCGGACACCGCTCTCAACGAGATGACTGAGATCTGCGACCGTATACGTCAGTCGGCTCAGGTATGTGTTAATATTGAACCTTATTACAAGGGACACAGGGTCATCAGTAACAACGTGCCTGGCATTGATTTCTCGCTCGGCGCGGACACTGCTCTCAACGAGATCACTGATATCTGCGACCGTATCCGTCAGTCGGCTCAGGTATGTGTTGATATTGAACCTTATTACAAGTGACATAGGATCATCACTTACAACGTGCCTGGCATTGACTTCTCGCTGGGCGCGGACACAGCTCTTAACGAGATGACTGAGATCTGCGACCGTATCCGTCAGTCGGCTCAGGTATGTGTTGATATTGAACCTTATTACAAGTGTCCTAGGGTCATCGCTTACAACGTGCCTGGCAATGACTTCTCGCTCGGCGCGGACACCGCTCTCAACGAGATGACTGAGATCTGCGACCGTATACGTCAGTCGGCTCAGGTATGTGTTAATATTGAACCTTATTACAAGGGACACAGGGTCATCAGTAACAACGTGCCTGGCATTGATTTCTCGCTCGGCGCGGTCACTGCTCTCAACGAGATCACTGAGATCTGCGACTGTATCCGTCAGTCGGCTTAGGTATGTGTTGATTTTGAACCTTATTACAAGTGTCATAGGGTCATCGCTTACAACGTGCCTGGCATTGACTTCTCGCTCGACGCGTACACAGCTCTCAACGACATCACTGAGATCTGCGACCGTATCCGTCAGTCGGCTCAGGTATATGTTGATATTGAACCTTATTACAAGTGTCATAGGGTCATCACTTACAACGTGCCTGGCATTGACTTCTGGCTCGGCACGGACACTGCTCTCAACGAGATCACTGAGATCTGCGACCGTATCCGTCAGTCGGCTCAGGTATGTGTTGATATAGAACCTTATTACAAGTGTCATAGGGTCATCACTTACAACGTGCCTTGCATTGACTTCTCGCTGGGTGCAGACACCGCTCTCAACGAGATTACTGAGATCTGCGACCGTATCCGTCAGTCGGCTCAGGTATGTGTTGATATTGAACCTTATTACAAGTGACATAGGGTCATCACTTACAACGTGCCTGGCATTGACTTCTCGCTCGGCACGGACACTACTTTCAACGAGATCACTGAGATCTGCGACCGTATCCGTCAGTCGGCTCAGGTATGTGTTGATTTTGAACCTTATTACAAGTGTCATAGGGTCATCACTTACAACGTGCCTGGCATTGACTTCTCGCTGAGCGCGGACACTACTTTCAACGAGATTACTGAGATCTGCGACCGTATCCGTCAGTCGGCTCAGGTATGTGTTGATATTGAACCTTATTACAAGTGTCATAGGGTCATCGTTTACAACGTGCCTGGCATTGACTTCTCCCTGGGCGCAGACATTGCTCTTAACGAGATCACTGAAATCTGCGACCGTATCCGTCAGTCGGCTCAGGTATGTGTTGATATTGAACCTTATTACAAGTGTCATAGGGTCATCACTTACAATGTGCCCGGCATTGACTTCTCGCTCGGCACGGACACTGCTCTCAACGAGATCACTGAGATCTGCGACCGTATCCGTCAGTCGGCTCAGGTATGTGTTTATTACTAATGTCATAGGGTCATCACTTACAACGTGCCTGGCATTGACTTCTCGCTGGGTGCGGACACTGCTCTCAACGAGATCACTGAGATCTGCGACCGTATCCGTCAGTCGGCTCAGGTATGTGTTGATATTGAACCTTATTACAAGTGTCATAGGGTCATCGCTTACAACGTGCCTGGCATTGACTTCTCGCTGGGCGCGGACACAGCTCTTAACGAGATGACTGAGATCTGCGACCGTATCCGTCAGTCGGCTCAGGTATGTGTTGATATTGAACCTTATTACAAGTGTCCTAGGGTCATCGCTTACAACGTGCCTGGCAATGACTTCTCGCTCGGCGCGGACACCGCTCTCAACGAGATTACTGAGATCTGCGACCGTATCCGTCAGTCGGCTCAGGTATGTGTTGATATTGAACCTTATTACAAGTGACATAGGGTCATCACTTACAACGTGCCTGGCATTGACTTCTCGCTCGGCACGGACACTACTTTCAACGAGATCACTGAGATCTGCGACCGTATCCGTCAGTCGGCTCAGGTATGTGTTGATTTTGAACCTTATTACAAGTGTCATAGGTTCATCACTTACAACGTGCCTGGCATTGACTTCTCGCTGAGCGCGGACACTACTTTCAACGAGATTACTGAGATCTGCGACCGTATCCGTCAGTCGGCTCAGGTATGTGTTGATATTGAACCTTATTACAAGTGTCATAGGGTCATCGTTTACAACGTGCCTGGCATTGACTTCTCCCTGGGCGCAGACATTGCTCTTAACGAGATCACTGAAATCTGCGACCGTATCCGTCAGTCGGCTCAGGTATGTGTTGATATTGAACCTTATTACAAGTGTCATAGGGTCATCACTTACAATGTGCCCGGCATTGACTTCTCGCTCGGCACGGACACTGCTCTCAACGAGATCACTGAGATCTGCGACCGTATCCGTCAGTCGGCTCAGGTATGTGCTGATTTTGAACCTTATTACAAGTGTCATAGGGTCATCACTTACAACGTGCCGGGCATTGACTTCTCGCTCGGCGCGGACACTGCTCTCAACGAGATCACTGAGATCTGCGACCGCATCCGTCAGTCGGCTCAGGTATGTGTTGATATTGAACCTTATTACAAGTGTCATAGGGTCATCACTTACAACGTGCCGGGCATTGACTTCTCGCTCGGCGCGGACACTGCTCTCAACGAGATCACTGAGATCTGCGACCGTATCCGTCAGTCGGCTCAGGTATGTGTTGATATTGAACCTTATTACAAGTGTCATAGGGTCATCACTTACAACGTGCCTGGCACCGACTTCTCCCTGGGCGCAGACACTACTCTTAACGAGATCACTGAGATCTGCGACCGTATCCGTCAGTCGGCTCAGGTATGTGTTGATATTGAACCTTATTACAAGTGTCATAGGGTCATCGCTTACAACGTGCCTGGCATTGACTTCTCGCTCGGCGCGGACACTGCTCTTAACGAGATCACTGAGATCTGCGACCGTATCCGTCAGTCGGCTCAGGTATGTGTTGATTTTGAACCTTATTACAAGTGTCATAGGGTCATCGCTTACAACGTGCCTGGCACCGACTTCTCCCTGGGCGCAGACACTACTCTTAACGAGATCACTGAGATCTGCGACCGTATCCGTCAGTCGGCTCAGGTATGTGTTGATATTGAACCTTATTACAAGTGTCCTAGGGTCATCGCTTACAACGTGCCTGGCAATGACTTCTCGCTCGGCGCGGACACCGCTCTCAACGAGATGACTGAGATCTGCGACCGTATACGTCAGTCGGCTCAGGTATGTGTTAATATTGAACCTTATTACAAGGGACACAGGGTCATCAGTAACAACGTGCCTGGCATTGGGGTGCGCCAAAGTATTTATAAAATTGCAACTTAGATTATTGGAACTCCGAAAATTTTTCTTATACAATTTAACTTCATAATGATCGGTATTTAGAATAATCTTTGTTCATAATCATCATCACATAGAATTATTTATTTTCATAATATTGTTTTTCATACATATTTTTAGTACTAACTTTTATGTTTATATAATTTTTCACTATACTTATTTTATGCTATATATTCTAATGTTATAGGTATTTATTTTTATCTGTACTGGTTTTATGTATGAATTATTTTTGTTTAATTCGTACTATTACTGTAAACTAGCTACCTGCACAAATCAGGTTGTGGCAGAGTAGGTACTGTACTAAACGGGTTCCCTCTAAACTTTTTTTGTCCGAAATGCTTAGGACATAACAGACTTGGTATAATCTATTTTGGCATCAACTTAATGAGACAGAAACATCACTTGGCTTAAATAACAATATTTCGAATATTATTTTGTCCGAAACTATCTTGGCATATCATTAATTACGCCGAGTGTTATAAGACAAAAATTAGATTTGCATTTTTTTGGGCATGTAGCCACATGTTCGAAACTTGCCTTTTTCGTCAGGCAGAATTTGCTGTGAGGGTGAAAATTTCTGCAGTGAGCGAGCGAAGCGAGCGAACAAAACCTTCCGGGGCAGATCCGACTCGGATAGGTTAGGTTAGAAGACTAAGGCGGGAGCTTTGCTCCCGCCTTAGTCTTCGAGGTTATTTTTTTTTTAGCAACCTAGAAAGTACTCGGCTCAGTAACACAGTATGTAACGTATAGAATATTACTACTACCTCGATTATATTGAGAGGTTGTAATTATTCCTTCTCTGTTATGCTAAAACAAACTATGCCGATACTTTTTATGCACATCCAGATTATGCCTCATCATAAATAGGAGCATCGAAATTATGCTCGAATAATATTCGAACAACTTGAAATCTGCCACAAAGAAATATGCTAAAGTTGAGTATGTCACAACAGTTTCTGCACAAAGCCCATTATGACTACATAGTTTATGTTATTCATAAAAGAATTTTACCACAACAGAGTGAACCCTGAACCTAATGGGAAAATGTTTCATCATCATCATCATCAGCCTATGATAGTCCACTGCTGGACGTAGGCCTCTCCTGTTAACTATGCATATAGACGCATTAGGAGGTAAATGCCCATAATCGCCACGCTGGGCAAGCGGATTGGCGATCGCAGTAATTTGTGTCCACTATGATGACGCTGCTGCCCATCATCAATCTTTATCAATTAGTGGTCAGTGACACTTCAATCCCTTAGTCGATTCTTACGACACCCGCAGGAGGAGTTGGGGTGGTGACAAATGTATTCTTACTGCCGTCACCACACGGCAATGTTTATAAATAAACAATTTATTTCAAATAACTTTATGAGTATAGATTAATCTACTTGACGACTTTAGGAGGATAAAATTTCGAAATAAAAATCGTTATGAACATTGTAGGTAGAAGTATAATTTTTAGTAAGAAAAAAAGTATGAGAAAAATTTTTCGGAGTAATGATGATTATGAGTAAAAAACGGTATTAGTAAAAATATTCGAAGAAAAAATTGTATAAGTGCCATTATGGACCCCTGGCATTGATTTCTCGCTCGGCGCGGTCACTGCTCTCAACGAGATCACTGAGATCTGCGACTGTATCCGTCAGTCGGCTTAGGTATGTGTTGATTTTGAACCTTATTACAAGTGTCATAGGGTCATCGCTTACAACGTGCCTGGCATTGACTTCTCGCTCGACGCGTACACAGCTCTCAACGACATCACTGAGATCTGCGACCGTATCCGTCAGTCGGCTCAGGTATATGTTGATATTGAACCTTATTACAAGTGTCATAGGGTCATCACTTACAACGTGCCTGGCATTGACTTCTGGCTCGGCACGGACACTGCTCTCAACGAGATCACTGAGATCTGCGACCGTATCCGTCAGTCGGCTCAGGTATGTGTTGATATTGAACCTTATTACAAGTGTCATAGGGTCATCACTTACAACGTGCCTTGCATTGACTTCTCGCTGGGTGCAGACACCGCTCTCAACGAGATTACTGAGATCTGCGACCGTATCCGTCAGTCGGCTCAGGTATGTGTTGATATTGAACCTTATTACAAGTGACATACGGTCATCACTTACAACGTGCCTGGCATTGACTTCTCGCTCGGCACGGACACTACTTTCAACGAGATCACTGAGATCTGCGACCGTATCCGTCAGTCGGCTCAGGTATGTGTTGATATTGAACCTTATTACAAGTGACATAGGGTCATCACTTACAACGTGCCTGGCATTGACTTCTCGCTCGGCACGGACACTACTTTCAACGAGATCACTGAGATCTGCGACCGTATCCGTCAGTCGGCTCAGGTATGTGTTGATATTGAACCTTATTACAAGTGACATAGGGTCTTCACTTACAACGTGCCTGGCATTGACTTCTCGCTCGGCACGGACACTACTTTCAACGAGATCACTGAGATCTGCGACCGTATCCGTCAGTCGGCTCAGGTATGTGTTGATTTTGAACCTTATTACAAGTGTCATAGGGTCATCACTTACAACGTGCCTGGCATTGACTTCTCGCTGAGCGCGGACACTACTTTCAACGAGATTACTGAGATCTGCGACCGTATCCGTCAGTCGGCTCAGGTATGTGTTGATATTGAACCTTATTACAAGTGTCATAGGGTCATCGTTTACAACGTGCCTGGCATTGACTTCTCCCTGGGCGCAGACATTGCTCTTAACGAGATCACTGAAATCTGCGACCGTATCCGTCAGTCGGCTCAGGTATGTGTTGATATTGAACCTTATTACAAGTGTCATAGGGTCATCACTTACAATGTGCCCGGCATTGACTTCTCGCTCGGCACGGACACTGCTCTCAACGAGATCACTGAGATCTGCGACCGTATCCGTCAGTCGGCTCAGGTATGTGTTGATATTGAACCTTATTACAAGTGTCATAGGGTCATCACTTACAATGTGCCCGGCATTGACTTCTCGCTCGGCACGGACACTGCTCTCAACGAGATCACTGAGATCTGCGACCGTATCCGTCAGTCGGCTCAGGTATGTGTTGATATTGAACCTTATTACAAGTGTCATAGGGTCATCACTTACAATGTGCCCGGCATTGACTTCTCGCTCGGCACGGACACTGCTCTCAACGAGATCACTGAGATCTGCGACCGTATCCGTCAGTCGGCTCAGGTATGTGTTGATTTTGAACCTTATTACAAGTGTCATAGGGTCATCACTTACAACGTGCCTGGCACCGACTTCTCCCTGGGCGCAGACACTACTCTTAACGAGATCACTGAGATCTGCGACCGTATCCGTCAGTCGGCTCAGGTATGTGTTGATATTGAACCTTATTACAAGTGTCATAGGGTCATCGCTTACAACGTGCCTGGCATTGACTTCTCGCTCGGCGCGGACACTGCTCTTAACGAGATCACTGAGATCTGCGACCGTATCCGTCAGTCGGCTCAGGTATGTGTTGATAATGTATTGTCATCACTTACAACGTGCCTGGCATTGACTTCTCGCTGAGCGCGGACACTACTTTCAACGAGATTACTGAGATCTGCGACCGTATCCGTCAGTCGGCTCAGGTATGTGTTGATATTGAACCTTATTACAAGTGTCATAGGGTCATCGTTTACAACGTGCCTGGCATTGACTTCTCCCTGGGCGCAGACATTGCTCTTAACGAGATCACTGAAATCTGCGACCGTATCCGTCAGTCGGCTCAGGTATGTGTTGATATTGAACCTTATTACAAGTGTCATAGGGTCATCACTTACAATGTGCCCGGCATTGACTTCTCGCTCGGCACGGACACTGCTCTCAACGAGATCACTGAGATCTGCGACCGTATCCGTCAGTCGGCTCAGGTATGTGCTGATTTTGAACCTTATTACAAGTGTCATAGGGTCATCACTTACAACGTGCCGGGCATTGACTTCTCGCTCGGCGCGGACACTGCTCTCAACGAGATCACTGAGATCTGCGACCGCATCCGTCAGTCGGCTCAGGTATGTGTTGATATTGAACCTTATTACAAGGGACACAGGGTCCTCAGTAACAATGTGCCCGGCACCGACTTCTCCCTGGGCGCAGACACTGCTCTTAACGAGATCTTTTCTCAAACATACAAAGAAATACCAAAAAAAAAATTATGACAATGTTGTCGAAATAAAAAAGTTACTCTGCAGGCCTAGGCCTGCAAAGTGTTATGAAATTCCATTTCTATCCCAGTGAGTTCCTGCGCCCTAAAAGCGATACTTCCGAGTCTATTTTCAGGAACGTAAAGACAATATTTCATTGCATGTTTGAGAAAAGCTGGTGTAAACAAATCTGCCAGTGCACTCATGCTTCGCTTTGTAAACATATTATTTAATAATATAATAATAATATGTTTATTGCATACCATGGTATTTTAGATGTTACATGATCGTACGTATCACATGGACCCCGTTGGGGTGTAACAAGATAGTTACCAAAGATAATGCGCAATATTCAAAATGTCCAAGTATAGTACATTACTATAGAGGACGGGAAACGAAGGGTTACAGGCCAAGTAGATATATCTGGCCGAAGGAACTGAGGCCAGATAGGGATACGCGGCCTGTAACCCTGTTTCTCGCCGAGATTTGTATAGTGCTTTTCTCAAACTTGCCATGAAATAAAACGAACTGATTTCGCCGAACCATACTATTTCATTTATAAATAAACCATAGTACAACATCGTAAAAAATTAAAAAAAAACATTCACGCCAAACTTTTTTTTAATCTGTTTGAGGTATCCTTTTAACTGGTGATATAGACATAAGTTCTAAGGTAATTTTTTTTTTCTGTGGCTGAATGTCAAAACCTAGTGTCATAATTTGACGTTTCAAAACAAAAGACAGTTTGTTTGCAGTTCTAGGTGTGAAATAAATACATGAAATCTCTTTACATATCATCTTAGCATATGCCACCGGATACATAGTATTTCCGGGTTTAATTTACAGTAAGTAACATCAACATTCCGTAGCAAGTTTGATAAAAATACTTTACTCTATTTATTTCACAGGGTACTAAACGTCGCGTGTTCGTCATCGAAACTATGGGCGGCTATTGCGGCTATTTAGCTACCTTAGCAGGTAAAGTATTGTTTCATTACGAACTTAAACTTACTTTCAATTGTCCCAAAACCCAGAAGTGATTGCCGAGAAATCCAATTTAATTCGTCTAGGATCAGAAAACGTTGCGCGCAGACACATTTGAGTTTTATTATTTTTTACAACAAGACTTAATTGGAAGATGACTGTATTTGTGTGAATCAACTTTTTTCTGTTTGTTATTGCCATGGTTACGGTCGCCTGAGTCACGCTGGTTTTATGAAAAATTGTGCCACGTAAACGATGCAAACATACATTTTTCTTGTGTTAATTAGGCCTTTCCTTAATGGGCCACCTACAAACACGCATGCTTGCATAATTTTGTATATAACCAAGGCATTAACAGAAAGAAAAAAGTTGATTCACCCAAATACATCTTCCAATTAAGTCTTGTTGTAAAAAATAATAAAACTCAAATGTGTCTGCGCGCAACATCTTCAGATCCTAGACTAATTAAATTGGGTTATCTCGGCAATCACTTCTGCGTTTTGGGACAATCACTGCGCCCGCCGTGCTGGATTTATCGGTTTAAAGATGTCTTGCAATCTGCGACCATATATACATGGACGTCTAACGCCAGCTCAAAAATGCCCCCAAAAGCAATTGTTCAATTGTGCCAAGATGGGCAGGACATAGCGCTTTTCTTAACACCGCGCATGTTTTGACGCAACATCTTTGACAAATGTTTATAGAACATCATCATCATCATCATCATCATCATATCAGCCGAAAGACGTCCACTGCTGAACATAGGCCTCCCCCAAAGATTGCCACAATGACCGGTCCTGCGCCACCCGCATCCAGCGGACTCCTGCGACCTTCACCAGGTCATCGGTCCACCTTGTGGGGGGCCTACCCACGCTACGCCTTCCGGTACGTGGCCGCCACTCAAGAACCTTCCCGCCCCAACGGCCATCGGTTCTACGCGCAATGTGCCCCGCCCACTGCCACTTCAGTTTAGCTATTCGGAGAGCTATTTCGGTTACTTTGGTTCTGCTGCGGATGGTCTCATTTTTAATCCGATCACGCAGAGAGACTCCTAGCATAGCCCTCTCCATTGCCCTTTGGGTGACTTTGAGCCTTCTTATGAGACCCATTGTAAGCGGCCACGTTTCAGTACCGTATGTCATCACTGGCAACACACACTGATTAAAGACTTTCGTCTTCAAACACTGCGGAATATTGGACGAAAATATGTGTCGTAGCTTCCCGAACGCTGCCCAACCGAGTCGGATTCGACGATTGACCTCTTTCTCGAAGTTGGACCTACCTAACTGAATAGTTTGCCCTAGGTATATATATTCGTCTACAACTTCGAGTGTAAAGTCTCCGATTATTACGGGAGTTGGTGCTACATGGGAATTCGACATGATTTTCGTCTTATCCATGTTCATCCTAAGACCAACTCGCTCGGAGGCTTTACTGAGGTCAACGAGCATAGTACTTAAGTCCTCCAAGGTCTCAGCCAAGACTACTATATCGTCAGCGAATCGAAGGTGAGTGAGGTACTCGCCGTTTATGTTGATACCTAGCCTTCTCCAGTCCAGAGTCTTAAAGACATCCTCCAGTGCAGCGGTAAACAGCTTAGGGGAAATGACATCTCCTTGCCTAACTCCCCGCTGCAGCAGAATAGGCTTCGAGCTCTGGTCTTGGAGTCGGACTGACATTGTGGCGCTCTCGTATAAACACTTCAACACCTCGATATAGCGGTAGTCGACTTGGCACCGTTGGAGAGACTGTAGTATTGTTTCGATCGAATCGAAGGCTTTCTCGTAGTCCACAAACGCTAAACAGAGGGGCAGGTTATATTCTTCGGTCTTCTGTATAACCTGGCGAAGCGTATGGATGTGGTCTACGGTACTAAAGCCGCTTCGGAAACCGGCTTGTTCGGGAGGCTGGAAGTCATCAAGCCTGCGTGCAAGACGATTCGTAATGACTCTTGAAAACAGCTTATAGACATGGCTCAGAAGTGAGATGGGTCGGTAGTTCTTCAATAAAGCGTTGTCACCTTTTTTGAAGAACAGTACCACCACACCTCTGTTCCATGCCTTTGGCGTTCTCCCTTCCAGTAAGACGGAATTGAACAACTTCTGAAGGGCCGTAAGGATCGGTTTACCACCCGCCTTCAGAAGCTCAGCTGTAATTCCGTCCTCCCCAGGCGCCTTGTTATTTTTGAGCTGTTCAAGAGCCATTCTAATCTCGCACAGGCTGATGTGCGGGATGTCTTCTGTATAGTGTCGGGTCAGTCTAGCTCTGAGGTCTTCCGCTAGATCAACTTCGGGTCTGCTAGTTGACGTGTACAGCTGTCCATAAAAACCCTCTATCTCACTCAGCAGCTCAGATCTGGATGTGACGATTCTACCATCCTCAGTCTTTAATTTGGCGAGCTGGCTTTGCCCAACAGACAGATCCCTTGCAAAAACTTTAGAGCCCTTGTTCCGCTCGATGGCTTCTTCTATACACTTGGTACGGAATTGGCGCATATCGCGTTTGAGGGACTTAGAGATCTGTCTGTTGAGCTGCCGGTATAAAGTCGCATCAACTGAGGATTGTAGAACCAGTTCACTCCTTTTTTCCATTAGCTTCTGAGTGGAGTCTGAGAGCTTTCTGGTCTTATTTGTCCGCTGGGCCTTAAAAAACTTAGACCCAGCGCTATGGACAGCTTCCACAAACCCGTCGTTGAATACGTCCACGTCATCGCCTAGGCAATCGAAACGGTTTTGGAGTTCCAGCTGAAAGCTCTCGGGGTTTTGGAGATGGAGTGCAGGACGGAGCGTAGACTTCATCAGTCGCGAGCGTTCTAGCTTAGGACATATATTCAACGTGCCTCTTACCAGGCGGTGATCGCTACCGGTTTTAACCGTACTGATCACAGAAACATCGTTGAATATATGTCTCTTCGTCGACGTGATGAAGTCGATCTCGTTTTTAGTTGCACCGTCGGGACTCATCCAAGTCCATTTTCTGTGCTCGCGTTTCTTAAAGAAGGAGTTCATCATGTAGAGTCCCTCCTTCTCCAAGAAACCAGCCAGCAGATGGCCCCGGTGGTTCCGACGTCCAACCCCAAATTGCCCCACCCTCAGTTCGTCACCATCTCTCTTGCCCAGTTTCGCGTTGAAGTCCCCCATAACAACGGTGAAGTAGGTTCTGGAGCTATGCATGGCTTTTGAGATATCATCATACATAGCCTCCACCTCGTCGTCGGAGTGTGTCGAAGTCGGCGCGTACACCTGTATGACCTTCAGCGAGTATCTCTCAGATACTCTGAGTATAAGGTACGCCACCCTAGCCGACACACTCTCGATCTTCACCACGTTGTTTACGAGGGACTTGTGGACGATGAACCCGACACCTCCCTGGGACTGTTGGTCGCCCTCCCGGAAATAGAGCAAGTTGCCGGACTTTAGGATTATCGTGTCCTCGCCCTCTCTTCGGACTTCTGACAATCCCACAATGTCCCAACGCAACTTGCTCAATCCTTCCTCCAGTTCCACTAACTTTTCGTCGGTCCGCAGTGTACGTGTGTTGTACGTTGCCAGGGCCAGAGGTCGTCGGTGGTGGTAGCCGGTTATAGAACATAGCCAATCAAAACTTTGGTGGACCAATCACAACTATTTTTAAATGGCGGCTTAAGTTTTTATAGGTTGATATTGACATTCATTACCGTGATGCATTGAAGAGGGGGTGACACTTGTCAACTAAAATTCAGGACCGTTTTTGAAAGGCAATTTAATATGGCGTGCGGCTTCCATGTTTTATTTGTTCGTAGTTTGCAATATTTTAAATTCAACATTTGTTACTGTTCTAGGCCTAGCCGGTGGCGCTGACGCCGCCTACATTTACGAGGAAAAGTTCTCCATCAAGGACTTGCAGCAGGATGTCTACCACATGGCTTCAAAGATGACGGGCGGCATACAACGCGGTCTGATCCTGCGCAACGAGAAGGCTAACGATAACTACAACACTGACTTTATCTATCGCCTGTACTCAGAAGAGGGCAAAGGGCTGTTTACTGCTAGGAGCAATGTGCTGGGTAAGATCTATTGAATTGTTTATTTAGAACTAGCGACCCGCTCCGGCTTCGCACGGGTACTATACATAAAAACCTTCCTCTTGAATTACTCTACCTATTAAAAAAAATCTCATCAAAATCCATAGTTTTAAAGATTTAAGCGTACAAAGGGACATAGGGACAGGAAAAGTGACTTTATTTTATACTATGTAGCGATGATAAACGTGTCGAACAGGGATCTTATTTCAACAGTTAGTTAGTTAGCTCTAGTCTTGAGTGAGTCCGACTAATGGAGCATTCCATGAAAACATTACTTTTTGTCGCTTACTTGTCGCTATGATAGCTACCCTAATAAAATATGCTAGCTGCTAGGAAATAGTGTAAATCTTAAAGCCTAGATATGATGTTATTATACTACTGTATAATTGAATTTTTCAAAAGTATTGAAACTACAGTGTCGCTTCCGATACGTTTTTGTGGATTGCTCCTAATGATAAATGAACACTAAAGTCATCGACCATTTTTACTTTAACAAGACAGAGACAAAACATTTTATGTGTGGTGGTACTTAACGCTTATAAAACGTGGTATTACTTAGAAAAGCGACGATAATGGAAATCATAATATGTGTTAGTTTTTAGTAAAACGTCCCCTTTGTCGCTTACCATAAAAACGAGATTTCCTTGTATCTTCATATGAATAAACTCACAAAGCGGCTTTATGGCAAACGATAAAGTGGGATGTTTTACTAAACTCACTCTCATATATACAAATCGACGTATAGATTAGATTAGATTATTTTATTTCATGATAAAAGATTACATAATAAATTTGCATACATGTCAAAATTATACGAATTGTTATCATGATCGTCAAAACAAATAATAAAAAATAGAATTATAATATAACAATGTCAACAAAGATTTAAATACACTATTAAAAACCAAATTAAATATTAGCAGTTCTATCCCCCGTTAGGGTTCGTCACCTTAAATTACAATTCTCATTATACAATTTATACATTTTAGGTCCTTATACAAAATACATCAATATTAACTATTTAAATGTCAAGATTCATAAACTCTTGAACAGAATATAATGGTTTATTCAATAAAAGGCGTTTCAGGCGGTGTCGAAATGCTTCGTCAGATGGTTCAAGTCTGAGATCTGCGGGAAGTCGCTCATAATAGGTGGGCCCAATGACGCGAGGGTACCTTTTCATATTTTGATAGAATGTTACTAAATTCTAGAACTTAGAACAATTTATTGAAAGTCTTTTGTTTCGTGGTAGCTCTCTTGTTTCAAAGCAATTTTATGAGGTATAAGTACTCATTGAAAACTGTTTACCAGGTCACATGCAACAAGGCGGTTCACCAACGCCCTTCGACCGTAACATGGGCACCAAAATGGCAGCCAAATGCCTGCACTGGCTAGTGGAAACACTACAAAATGGAGGCACGGGCGCCGACACGGCTTGTCTGCTTGGTATTGTGAAGCGCCAGTACAAGTTCACCCCACTAGAGGATCTCAAGGCTCAGACTAACTTCGCGTAAGTTTTGAATCTATTTCAGCAGTATGTTGAATCTATTTCAGCGGCAGATGTGATCAACTCCATAGGTGGGAGCGAGATTTCGAGCACGCTCCAACCTATGACGCGTATCGCCGCGACTCAGACTGCAACATGGGCACCAAGATGGCGACCAAATGACTGCACTGGCTAATGCCCGTTTTGGCAGGTAAACACTAGTAACTCCATATGTGTCAGCGAGACCTCAAGGACGCTCCAACCTATGACGCGTATCACCGCGACTCAGACCGCAGCATGGAAACCAAGATGTTTGTAAAATGCCTGCTCACTGGCTGATAGAGTTTGATTAATCCGTCATGGTCCCCGCGTGATGATGGCAGTAAGAATACATTTGTCACAACTCCAACTCCTCCCGTGGGTGTCGTAAAAGTCGACTAAGGTATTCAAGTGTCACTGACTATTCATTTAATGATGACGGGCACCAGCGTCGCGTCGTCATAGTGGACACACTACTGCGATCTCCAATCCGCTTACTCAGCGTGGCAATTATGTGCATTTACGTCTTAAATGGGAGAGGCCAATGTCCAGCGTTGGACCGAGTGTTGATGATGTGATTTTGTTTGTAACTGAATCTTTGTTTTGTCGTGCAATTAGACCATAATTGTAAATTGTTTCCTCTTTCAGCCAAAGAATACCAAAGCAGCAATGGTGGATGAAACTGCGTCCTCTGCTCCGTATCTTGGCGAAGCACGATTCTACCTATGAAGAAGAAGGAATGTACATGACCGTGGAACAAGGAGAGATCGACTCAGAGAATGTCATTTAAATATGTCGTAACTGGAATTCTTAATTTGAATGTATAAGTTTAGAAGTTAGTTGATGTCGCCACACCGATTACATGTAGGTAGATGCTTAAATGTAGCAGACATAGTGATTAGTTTGTGATTATAATTTATTTGTTGAGATTCAATAAAATTTAATATTTAGATCAATTTTACAGAAGACACTAGTTAATAATGGGTGCATTGTACGGGTTGAGTATAATTAAAGCGCTTTTTACCAAAAATCGGTACATCAACTTTATTTTAAGTTTAAGTTCAAATGTCAATGTTAATTCTCAATCACAGAATAAATCATAATAAATGAAAATAACAGTTAACCATTAAATACAATAATCACATATTATATCGAGTAATATGTAGCAGTGAATTTAAACTTTACAAATCAAAGGGCTGTGGAAGTGGCGCGTATTATGCCTTTAATATTATTATTTATTACTAGCACAATTTATTTATTTATAATTTAATTGTTTATTTTTGATACAATACTTACCTACTATTTCATGTAAAATGTAAAGTATGTCTTCTTACATCATCTTTGTGAATCTATCAAACCATATTAAGTTTAAGATTAAGTATCAAGTTTCATATTTTAATATTGATAAATCACAACTAATCTTATATCGATAATTATTCGAATGTAGTAACATAAGGTTTTAACGCGTGTTAAAGGAACTTATATTGCAATTAAGTTTACTAACAGTATTTTTTGAAATTGTGAGAGACGTAAAGCATGTTCGTTGATGAATCGTTATTGTTAGAGATTATTTATTGTAGCAGCTTATTCTACAAAATCAACAGAACATTCGTATCAAACGAATATAATTGTTGTTAAATTGTGTTACATTTTATAATAAATGTATTTTGGCTCTCTTCTCATTTCTAATTATTCCCCCACCACGACTGACATTTGCCATCCGCAACGATCCTTCTGGATATTACAGCACACTTATTTTTAACATAGCTATTCGAAATTGGAACAAAGTTCATCAATCAGCAATACGCAGACATAGAAATGGCGGTGGCAATATCGCCAATGAACTAGGTACTTCCTTCCGATATTAAATTCATAAGTGGATACTCAAGTCGGAATTACATATCATATTAGCCTTTGCATATTAGCTGATATTTTCAGCGGATATACATAGAAAATAACTAAAATAATTATGCTGATTACTAGTACAGGGTGTTTGCTAGCTGGGTGCAAACCTTTAATGGGGAGATACACTAGACCATGTTGAACATATTCACCCAAAATTTGTTTTTTTTTGCGATTTTTTGATTTTTTAAGGGAACTTTTACGATTTTAGTATGAAAAACCCCAAAATTGGTCAATTAAATGCTAATAACGTCCAATCCAAACAGAAATGTCCGTTTT
>JALPQI010015229.1:0-32046 GCA_025490895.1 Thaumatotibia leucotreta
CACAAGCGGTGTTTCCGGACCGATACGACCTTCAAACCTTCAAGAAAAGAGCGTACTCCCACCTTAAAGGCCGGCAACGCATTTGCGACGCCTCTGGTGTTGCGGATGTCCATGGGCGACGTTAATCGCTTTCCATCAGGCGATTCGTCTGTTCGTTTGCCACCTATAGCATAAAAAAAAAAAAAAAGGTAATACACGATGTAATTGTTACTAAGATGTAGATTGCAGTGATTTTTGTACAGAACTTCTATTTAATAAATTGAAAAGAACTTAAAAGAGTAGGTCATTTGGCAGTACTCAAACGTGACGTCACTTTTGAGTATTTCATATAAAATTCCATAGTGGTGATCGTTTTGACATTTCGAAAAAAGATGCTGATTTGACTTGCCAGTCATCATGCCTATTCCAGGCGTGGGCTGGAGCGGGCCGTCGTCGCTGATGTCGTCGTCGGGCGAGCTGCCGAGCGGGCTGTCTTCGGCCGGGCCCTCGTCTCCCAACTCCAACTACGCCTCCAACTCTGAACACAAAAACTCCTCCGAAAGGTACCGTACGCTCGACGTCAACAAGGTTACATTTTAATGGTTGTTCTCCATTTAAGGGCTTGTTCGTCGACGATAGAAAAATAATAAAAAAATTACATGAAACATAAATTATGTTTCATGTAATTTTTTTTTCTATGGGGCAGGTCTTTTAACCCTTAGGTGCATATGGTATCACACATTTTAATTCTGAAATGACTTATGTAAACAATCGATGCCAATTAGAACTCTGTTGCTCAGTGTGTCAATCGCAATTGATTACTTCGACATGTGTCATTTCGGTCGTATCATTTATGATACTGTATGCACCTAAGGGTTAAATTAGCCGACGCTCCATTGAAAATCAATATTTTTTTGGGAGAAAATAAAATTCTTCCGCCTTTTCTCTAACCGGAACACGAAACGGAACATGCCTTTAAACGTAGAACAACCATTAAATTTCACCTTGTATTTATTTTTTATTACTTTATTACTTCAAACCATAAATAAAAGGAAAATTCAAGTATTTTTATGCAATGTGCGTGTTTACTGTCTATTGTGATGGCCCGTTGGCTATACCACTTTGTTTGGATAGTTTTGGTTAAAGCTTTTCGAGTTATGGGGCAATTAAATTTATCCAATCGTCTGTCGCATATTTATTTTAGATTTTATACAATAGATACCTAAATAAATATCTTGGGACATCTGACACAAATCTACCTATTCCACCGTAAGCTAATATTAAGGCTTGTGGCGTGGGTACCAACTGTACCAAGGGACGATATATACAGGGTGTTTGGGATAACGATGTAGGAATTTCTGGAGGTGGTAAAGGAGACTAATTGCAAGAGTTTGAACCCTATTTACCTTAGTCCAATATGTGACAGTTTTTTTTTAATAAAAAAAATTTAACTCAAAACTAGAAAATCAAGCATGTTTTTACACGAATAGGAAGACTCATATCCCGACTACTTTTTTTTCACAGGCCGATAAAGTTTAATTTACTGTTAGAAATCAGTAATGATGAACTAGAAAAATTATTTAAAAAAATGTTGTGTGTGGCAAGTGGGAGTTCAATTTATTTTTTATTTATTACTCAACTAATTTTTATGTTAATTATTAAAACATCAATGCAATTTATTGCATATTTTTAAATTTAACTTTTTAATTAATTTTGGGTATAAAACTAAACATTTTGAAAAACGTGATTTAAAAAAATACTGTCACATATTGGACTAAGGTAAATAGGGTTCAAACTCTTCCAATTAGTCTCCTTTACCACCTCCAGAAATTCCTACATCGTTATCCCAAACACCCTGTATATAATAGACAGATACTTAAATACATAGATAGCTACGATCAAAAAACAAATTTGTGTGATAAATAAATACACAAATAATGCCCTCGCCGGTATTCGAACCCGGAACCTCCCAACTTCCTAGGCAGGCTCACTACCAACAAAGCTACGGAGACTGACAAGTTAATCACTTAGTTACATAGTTATTAATTTTCGTGAAAATTGTATTATAGCGATCAGTTCAGATTGGAGTAATTTAATTGATCCATTAATATTCCATATTCATATTTTGTAAGATAGTCTTTATACCACAGCCAAGTCGTAGACATTCTTTTTTCTCAAATTTGTATATTCAGAGTGCTAAATGATTCATAAACGCCGTCTTCACTGTAAATAGCTAAGCTAAACCATCAACGCTCTATGTTTGACTTTAATACTATATTTATTACTGAATTTCGATTTCTGAAATAAACATTTTTTTATTGTGGTGCTTATTAAAAACGTGTTCAAATCTAAGTTGCTAGCATGACAAATGAGTGTTTCTTGATAATCATTAATCATAATCAATTGTACAATAAACATCAACACACACAGTACTAAGAAGGTAAGTAAATTAGTGAGAGTAAATAAAAAACAATAACCGACTTTGACCAATACATATAAAAATGCGTGCGTAGGTTAAGCCCGAACTAGGTTTAAACCAGACACAGACATCCTTTCTTAATCGCACTCGATCTATTGATACTAGTGCTTGGCCTAAACCACTAATTGGAGTTCGAGGCCAAAGAATCTACGAAAATATTACCACAACAATGAAATGTTCTTGCAATGGTAAATGTTTATTTTCTAAAAACAGACGTTTAGATATCTTATTTAATGGTAATTTTAATTCTTTAATTTATAGAAACAATATTATTTACTTATTTTCACGTAAATATAAGATATTTTAATAAAAACTTAATTATACGCAATTATTAGTAACAAACAACTTTGTATTGCGCTGGTATCACCTCAGGTGTTAATAACATTTGGTACAGCAATTTAAGTACACATAAATTAAAACCCTATTTCTGCATACGTTTAGAAAATTGCAGAATAATACATATAGCATAGTAGCGTGCTTTATGTTCACATTTCGTATTCGTAAAATTCCTTAGACCTACAAATTTCTTTGGCAGTGCTATAGTTCTCCATTTTAATTATCATACAGATCTAACGTTTTGTAAAAATGTGACAAACTCATTTTAAACCTCAAAATAAGCGACAGTAAGTTCAGGACTCAACACTGATGGTGTTATAAAGGACTATGGGCTTTTATGGGAGTGTACTCGATTTTTACCCGGGCCTTGATCAGGAGGATAAAGTGATGACGAAGACAAATAAGAAATAAAATACAAACTGTCTTAATAAATATGGCACGCTGTTGTTTGTGTTCACTGGTAATTCAACTTCTTTTTAAAATAGACTTCGAAACGTTGGCTCTTATCATTTTAAGTTCTTTACAAGAAAATGTTGTCATATCAATGTTAGTTAAGAGAAAAGTTATTAGGTATTTACGTGTTTTTAAGAAAATCCTAGTTGTGACAGCCATATTAAACAAAAAGGCGTACAAACATTACAGAGGTATGTAATGTTTTTATTAGGAATTATTTTAAATAAATAAATTAAATAGTAAAAAGGTTGTCGAAACCTGACAACTTTATTTGACAATGACATAAGAGACTTTGACAGATTTGACAATAACGCATCTGTCGTAGTTTCGTTGGCCTCGAACTCCAATTAATGTTATAGCGAATCACAACACTGGCATGTTACACTTATGTCCACTCAGCAGGAGAAATAGCGACGCGCTTAGAATTAATTAGCATACTTACATATCCTTGAAAAATTCAGGAAAACTTGCCACTTGGTTTAACTACTTTCAACGGTAGTTGGTCTACTTTCGCTGCCATCAGTGGGAATAATGGGACACGATATACAGAATACAGTTTATATGTATCATATCGAGAATATTCGCATTGACATATTTTTCTCCTTTATTTAAATCATCAAATTCTAAAACTCCATTTAGATCCACTGGTGGTTTACCTAGTCAATCAAAATGCTAGACTAAAATTTTTCGATCTTTTTACCACGAAATAGAGTCGAAAAGTGGTAGACCAGATTGTTGGCTGACTATATCTACCGTGGTGTATATATCAGTTACAGAATGAGATACCCTATTTATATGTAAGTATATAAAGGGTTTAGCAGCCTTACCGAACAAGAGGTGCCTTACCCCACGGATGAGGTCAATATTTTAGGTGGTGTACTAGCAGGACCTAAGAATACTCCATGCTTAATATCAGCTCTAGATCTTCTTTTGTTTTAGAGTTATTCAAGATAATGTAAAATATACAGGGTGCCATTGAAAGTGGCATATTTCGTAAACTGTTCAAGTTAGATCAACCAAACAAAATTCTGTTTGATAACAATAAATTAAACTACAAAATGCATATTTTTAATCTGCATCTTGTCCTTATTTTTCATAATATAAAAAGGGTTTTTGTTTTTTTTTCCATATTTTTTTTTATTTCACACGGAGGTACACCTACAAAAAAAATATGCATACATAGCCACTAATGTCCACTATATACATAAATTAAGATATTTCCATAAATCATCGTGCGTCATGCCAAAAAAAAACTATTCCAGATGTAGTCGTTACTGGCATACAAATAAAGTACCAGTGCAGTGTGAACATAAGTTAGTGTGTAGGTACACAATCTCTTCTAATAAACTTATTTAGAATAATCAACGACGAAATGTCAAAACTGAGTCGATTGCTCAATAATTTATAGTTAATAATATAAACAGAACTATCTCTTTAAATGAGTTGATATAGAAAACAATTAGCCTTTTCTAATCTTTTATTATTTCAAACAGTGGACCTGTGCATAAGCGACAGTATAATACAGCTAAAAGCTGGAATTGACTATTTACAAATCTAAAGCATCTTTTGCCATATTTACATACACCATAAATTAAAATACATTCGTCCGGTAAATACACTTCGACATCTTCCAAAGTTTCGAAAAGGTCCGATTGTATGTGAATAGGAATGTGAAAACAAATGTCGAAAACAATACTATCTGTCAAATGTTATCAACAATACAATACAATAACTCTTTATATCACCTCAAAGACAAATACAAAACAAATAATAAAATACATGTTTGAAAGAGGTAAACAAAAGGCGGTCTTATCGCTAAAAAGCGATCTCTTCCAGACAACCATGGGTAGAGGAGATAAGAAAGTAAAAGTTGATAGTAGGTGCTGCAAAACTGAGAAAAATGGTCTGATGCTAAGGAATATAAAAATAAACACAAAATACAAATAGCTATAAATATACACATATATATATATGTATATATATATATATAAGGTCCTAATTTATTAGATGCAGATATTTTTACAGCTGATAGTACTCAGTCTCTGGAATATATTAAACCGTAAAACATTATAGCTTTTACGATGTTTTTTTGGAGAAAACGGAAAAATGAATTTCCTACGTAAAAACACCCTGTTTATGTGATTATTAAATGAAAACTCATTGAACAGATTCTTGTACCTCTTTTACGTACCACTTAACTGGTACTGGCCACTTCTCGTCGATAAATTAAATACTTGATTGTCAATGTCATGTTATTTTCCGTTGGATTGTGTCGTTTGATGATATGACAGACATGTTATTGTGACATGTGATAATGCACACATGATGTTTTTTTTTAGACGAAATTATAATTATTTTTTTTGTTAGGAAAATGAAATCAAAAAAATGACATGAAAAGATTTCTTAATTTATATTTAAAGTTAATTATTTTAATGTAAAGTATCATGTGTTAAAATATCTGCATCTAATAAATTAGGACCTTATATATATATATATATATATATATACATAGCAACGTTTGATATGTCACCGTCGATTATTCTAAATAGGTTTATTAGAAGAGATTGTGTACCTACACACTAACTTATGTTCACACTGCACTGGTACTTTATTTGTATGCCAGTAACGACTACATCTGGAATAGTTTTTTTTTTTGGCATGACGCACGATGATTTATGGAAATATCTTAATTTATGTATATAGTGGACATTAGTGGCTATGTATGCATATTTTTTTTGTAGGTGTACCTCCGTGTGAAATAAAAAAAAATATGGAAAAAAAAATAAAAACCCTTTTTTTATTATGAAAAATAAGGACAAGATGCAGATTAAAAATATGCATTTTGTAGTCTATTTTATTGTTATCAAACACAATTTTGTTTAATTGATCTAACTTGAACAGTTTACGAAATATGCCATATTCAACGGCACCCTGTATATTTTACATTATCTTGAATAACTCTAAAACAAAAGAAGATCTAGAGCTGATATTAAGCATGGAGTATTCTTAGGTCCTGCTAGTACACCACCTAAAATATTGACCTCATCCGTGGGGTAAGGCAACTCTTGTTCGGTAAGGCTGCTAAACCCTTTATTCATAAAATGGATACGTGGATAGCCAGTTTTGCTTGCAGTCTACCTACCGTGCATTTTAGGCACTATTCAAATGTTATAAATATAAGTGCACGATGAATGCAGCCTCATCCACTCAGCTCGTATTTTACAAGTATTTTCGGATTATTAGTATCCGTCTACTTGAATTGTGTTTCACATTAAGCGCATAAAAGTTTTTTTTTTTTTTAGAAATCATTTGAAAGTGCTAGTAAAGTACGATTTTGCAACGCCTTGTTCTGTGATTAGTGAGCACGTCTTAGACAGAGATCTGTCGACATGTTCCATTTCAGAAATCAAAGCACGCATTCGTGATTATTTATAAAAAAAAAATTGAGACGGTTTTATTTTGAGGTAGTAATTTTTGATAACAATGATGCAACAACTAAATATGCAAAGTTAAGTCACTAGTAGGGCGGTAAATGAGTAATTATGGATTCCAGTAGCAATTGGAGTAAAAATGTGGCGAGCAAGCTCCCCCAGTGGGACGGAGAGGCGGCCACCCTGTGCGGCGCCGACGCAGGTCTGCCGAGCTTCCACCACCCACCAGGTAACCGGAAGCCAGTCTTGTAAGGCCACCGAGCAAATTGTTGAAGAATAGAGTTTAAATTAAACCTTAAAAAATGTTTTATAGAAATTACAAATTATTCTGTGTGATAGCTGCATAATAGCTATGATTTTATGATTATACGATATGATTTTATAAAGCTACAACATTTGTATCCAATATTATTGGGGGTGTAACAAATGACTACATTTTCATTAAGATGTGACCCTTATACAGGGGTTACGATGTTGCTGAGACTAAAATAGATTTCATTATAATAAAATTAATGTAATGCAGATAATGGATGAAGAGAATATTGAAATGTATGTTTAGCCTGTTAATAATTTAAATATTAAAATATCAAATAGGCTACACAAATACGTAATTATATTTAGATACACTTAACATAATGGAGCAATAATAACACACATGATTAAAAACAAAGTTTATTGGCATAAGCAGCACAAACTTTACTGTATAATTTTGGAACTGGTACAAATTGGTACATGCCTTCATTCTTGCATTGGCAGAAGTAAGATATATAAAGTGCCTATGTATCTAGGTTTGATAAAACACTTGGAAACATACCTAATTAGAATACTCGTATCAGTTGCTTGCAATACTAATTCCGAGTGTATTTTTTGGCATATACGCGTTATTTTTGAATGCAGTAAGAATAGTCTTGTAAAACTAATCAAATTCATTAGGAATGTAAGCTTTTGATATGCTAACTCAAAGGATTGTATAAAATACAATAACTTTAAAAGGCAACTGCACTAATAACATTATCACACCTAGCTAATGTGCCACTATACTAACTAAACCACAAGTGCTTAGCAAATACATTGGAAGCATAAAACAAGCTAGTTCGTGTCGACAAATCACTTTTGCATGCATTCAAAGGGCGTTTAAACTTTGTCTTCTGCCGGATAGTAACCTGCTCTACTGCGAACTCTGACTTTGAGAATTTGTTTTTCATTGGCAATAATGTGGCAGTCTACCTAGTATAAACAGGCCCTAAAATTCATATCCATTACTGTAATCTTACTCGTTTGCATTTTTTATAACATGTTTCGACTAGCTAAATAGTTATATTAAAGAAAACCTCTAAAACAAATGGTTCTGGGCCCTTTGTTTGTTGTATGATGTATGATCAATATTGTTGTGGTCATTAGATTGCATGCAGTGATTGTCGCATTACATTATATTTGCTTGTTACATATATCAATGGGGTCACAAACAATTGCACGAATTATCAATTAACGAGTATGTATACCTATGCTATATATATTATACAGGGTGTTTGTTATATCATTAGCCATATTGCAATATGTGCTGGGTAAAGGCGTAAAAAAATTTTTGGTAAAACAAAAATAATCCATTTTTCATTATCCTTTTTGTTATAGATTTTTTTTTAAATCCCATTATCTAACGAATGTTTGGTCACTATGATCACTTGCTTACTTTGCGTACTGCCCCATCATCTCATAACTGCCAAATCAGATTGGAAAGGGTGTTTGAGTTTGCAACTTTAATTAACCCGCATAAGGTAACTAACTCAATGCGTTATAACGTACGTATCAAGTTTCCTACGCGTGGTGGGGAATGGAGGTGGAGCTTAACTTGCAGGTAAATCTCACGAGACAGCATTATCAGTCTATCGCATACAGTACTAATAATGAGGGTATTTTGAGTTGCGCGCCGATCTGAGGGTAGTTTGACTCGAGCGCGTTTACGCAAGCGCACTCCTTCTTTGTTTACAGAGTGCTGTACAAATGGCACATGGCATCTTGCGATCAGCCGAGCCAGCATAATTTGACCTCAAGAACGGAGTAACTTAAATGTTCCGTCATACAAACGCGTACTGGTTTACCTCAGATATCGATTCTAATGCACTCTCTAAGCAAATTGAATTGTTGATGACGACGAGCAGGTACAGGTAGGTATGCGCTTGGGCAGTTTTAATCAAATAACAATCGTGTGTGCATGTAGTTAGGACATTTTATTCATTGTTTAGTGTGGGGTGAGTGACGTCGGCTGATCGGTGCTTGTGATGAACTCCTGATTGGCTAAGACTTGACTACTCAAACCTGCTACCCTTTTGTCTGCCATCGAATCGCACGGATTGAAACAAACTTGCCTAGTGACCACAAATTATGTTTTTGCCGGATAAAAAAAGGGAAAAAAAACTAAAAAAAAGTGTCACTTTTTTTTTTCAAAAATGTTGTGTACTGGTGATCGCGAATGACATATCCAAATTTGGCTAATGACATAACAAACACCCTGTATGTATTAATCCTCAGTACTTACATGTAATCGTTTCAGAACTCAACAATAAAATATTGAGCAAGAATTAAACTGACAAAACAATAGACGGATCTCTAATCAGTACTAATAAATCATTAGAATAATCAATAAAGTGTACTTTGTACAGTCAGTATCAATTATTTCATACATCTCATTGGACTGTTCGTGTGCAAATTATCTCGTATATTGTCCGTATAATCGTCCAATACTAGTCTCAAAAGTAATTATTATTGCACATCTAACATGGAGTTGATGGAGTTATTGTACAAAATTCATTCAACAGTCTCTTATACAGCGTGTTTTTCTTCATATGCTATAACTTTAAGGGGAGCTTATTTAGGTCAAATAACACTAGTTTCTTAGATAAATTAATTAATTTATCTAAGAAACTAGTGTTTTAACTCTTACCGTTATTGAGTTATTAAAAAAATAAGTTTAATCACTGAACATGTGTATTGCAACCTTTATTACATTCTAATGTTACTTATTTTGACATGTGCCGTCAGTCACCTGAGATTAACTTTTATTTTATTCTTAAGTTTCTCTCACACTTACCATTTCATTTATTATGTATGAAAACAAAAAAAAAAATTTATCATATTTTCCAAAAGCCGATATACCAGACAACTTCTATTAATGGCCCAAGTAACCTGTCTAATTTATCGCAAATCGAAACGAACACCCTGTATAATAGTAACGGTTAACCAAGATATTCGCTTTACACTTCTGTCAGTTAACCTAGCTGATGGTAGTGACATATGATACTGGCTGTACAATAAACATGTTGCAGGGCCATTAAATTTTTACTTTGGGACCATAAGCTTCGTCACTTTTTCGCAAAATGAATCTTTTGGAATGCTATACTTTTATATAATAATTAATCACAGTAACACAGTGGTTCGTGATTGTCTTTCCAATTTGTATAAAAAATTCCTAGCCACTGTGTTAACATTTTTACATTAATCAAGATTAAAATATGAATTTTAGTTAACCAATTCCTTAAATTTGGTTCAGGAAGAATCAGGGAATTAATTTTATACGCCAATTCTGTATTTATCATATTTTTTCTGCCAATGATTTAGTCTAGTCCCGCTAAGTTTCTCACCGGCTCTTCCCGGGTCAGTGGTGTAGGGTTAGAACCGGAAGTAGTTTTAATTTTATGTGTAACTTATAGCATTCAAAAGCGTTTGTTGCTATTCCAATAAACAATCACTTGACTTTGGTCCCAAAATAAAATAACGGCCATCTAACCGGGTGTTGTTAGGTTCTTCTGTTAGCGGCGACGTGACGCCGGTGTCGCTGGCGTCGGAGCTGGAGTTCAACAGCAACGAGGCCACCGCCGGCTCCATCACCGACCACGACCTCATGGTGAGCCAGTGTGCTTTAGTAAACTTTAACCGCCGTGAATATTTCATCGGGCGTGCCCGTGTCACCACCAATACAAAGTTACACCAGATTACGAGCCCCGATGCAGTGGAGTTCGTCTAGTTCGAAACAATTTTTACAAATTTTTGAATATTTTAAAAATGATCACATTATGCTAATGATAAATTGTATGAACGTTAGTCATGGTTAATGTACTACATTTCAAGAGACACAACAATCTGAAGTACGCTTTTGTTGTTTTTATTAAGTCCAAATATTTTATACTCAAAGAAACTACTTTAGTACTACTATTGAATAGTGAAGGTTTTGTCTCTAAACCTTTTCCCCCGGATGAACGGGATAATCTCGAAAAACTGTCTAACTGGACGAGAACATAATGCATCGGGGCTCGTATAGCTTGCATTTGATGGGACTAAGTTTTACATCATAAAAACACAATTAGACCTTGGTCTTATTTATCAGACTCTGGTGAAGTGAGCTGGATATTGATTGTCTGATATATCGACTATGGCGGTTAAAAGGTTAAGGCCTGAGTGACTCCCGTCGAGCAGCTCGTCTGGCGGAGCGGGCAGCAGCGCGTCAAGCGTCCAAGGGATTTAACCTCTCGTGTGCCGAAAATATTTTTTTCTTATAGTTTTCTCGTACGCGGATCCACGTTCCGGCCTACGAGTGATTAAACGGCGGGCACGGCGGCCACGCGCATTTGTTTAATGTTGACGCCTGGCTGCACGCCTCGCTCCAACGTCTACTCAGGCCTTACGACGTTGGGAATAAGAGTCATTCGACCGATGAAATATGCCAATATAAACTTTATGACAGTAACAAAGATAATAGTTTTTTTTTTCATCACACTTGGTTTCTAAGCGCCATTGCCTGCATGCGGGAGTTATAGAAAAGTGAACATTCCCTATGGAGTTATAGAAATATTAGAACGTTATTTATTTTAGTGAAGTGTGATGAGAAATATTGTATACATCATGGTTGGTAAGCAGATCACATATTCGAGTCATTAAAAGCTCTAAGCGACTTCGTTAGTACTACCGTACTTACCTCCCCCATTGCACAATGTACTGTAATATTTGCAACTAACTTATTAAATATTATACTCTGACTTAGCTAAGAAATGTCCAATCACGGAAAGCAATAAGTTATCAAGTTATTATTTTTCAGTAGAAATATTAGAACGAAATCAACAGTAGAAGCAGCCATATGACGTAATTCTGTTATTCCAGAGCGCAGAAGGCGAGGACGACGAGGACACACTGTCGACGGAGCCGCGCAGCAGCTCTCCGCTCCGCTTCATCCGCAACGAGCTCGCGCCGCACAAGCTCGCCAACAAGCTCGCGCCGCACAAGCTCGACAACTGCCGCGCCTCCACCAGCCGCGCGCCCGACCCGCCCGACTTACACAAGCCCAAGGACAACGACAGCGTCAACATCAATATAGACAGCGAGAAGAACAACAAATACGCGAAAGTGGACTCGTCGCACTATTTGAGCGATTTGAACGACAAGAGTAAAAATAAGAAGAATGAGCTGCTGAACAACGGGAGTAGGAGATACAGCGATAGTAGCGCACAGAGAGGTTCGCAAGGAGTGGTGGGTAGCAGGTTCACGACGACGCTGGTGGCGGAGCAGCCGCGGCCCGACAACCCGCCCGGCGTCGAGCCCGCCGTCACGCGCGCTAACAATGCCGCCGTCAAGCCCGGATTCACCATCGCCGACGACTAATGCCCCGGCCACGACATTGGTCTAAGGCGACCAGCGGCGAGCGAATCCATGAGTTGCAGCGGGATGCAGATATGGGTACGAGAGGGAGCACCATACGTTTTCCGCTAAGCCTTAGACCGATGTCGTGGCCGCGGCGTAAGGGTTGCCCCACACTTGACAACTTCTCATACAATAAATGTTAGAATATAACGCTGAATGATGGTTTGCTGCGACCCACACTCATGCCTAGCGAGGTGTGCACCTTCAAGTGTTAGTTTAAGACAAATTGTGATATTGTTAGTGGACTTAGCTGCTTTTTTAATTACACAAATTAGTACTCTCATTATTTGAAATATATTGCATAACTCTTTGTAAAGTTAAAATGCACTTCTGCGAATTTTTTTTATGTGAGCTATTACAAAGATTGCACACGTGAAATATGTTAAGTATAATGCAATTATATACTACTTGCGATGCAATATAGGTACAATTTTTAAATAGTGAATACACATTTCAAGCTGCCGGCCGCCCGGTTAGACAATTGTATTGTAATTAATTTCATACATGCATTCTTATTATTGTTATATAGAATAAACGACAAAAATACTTAGTGAAACTAATAGGGAATAAAGTCTTTATGAGAAAATATATTACCTTCTATACAAACAATGGTGAGTTTATTTAATACTTCCCGATACCCATATAACAATAACAGGGGATTAAAGTATAAATAGTTACTTTAACAGTCCTATGACTAACCAAATGTATCACACAGTAATCATACACTAAAATTTAAAGCTCAAATAGAATAAGCCAAGCTTAAACTTAAATTTGTAATGACCAGACACATCACATTGGATTAGAAGCTAATTTTACTGGTTTATTTACTCCGGCTTAAGGTACTTTGGTTTGGGTCCCAAGTTGACCATGGAGAGCACCATGTTGAGGATACCCCGGTGCTGGATGCCCGGCCACAGCAGCAGCCCGATGGACAGGATGTACAGCAGTAACACATTGTTGATCACGGATGAAATCCAGCCCAGAGTGCACAGGAAGCACATTGATATTATGTAGTACTGAAATATAACAGAGAATCTTACTGATTTGGGCTCAATGGTATGATTAAATCTTTTGAGTCTATAAGTAAGAATCATAGTCGGTTTACATATCAAATAAATAAACTTTTATTCATGGCATATAGGTATGACGATAAATTTATTTTATTTTATTTTTTTTGTATTTAATTTATCTCTAACACCATGAGAAAAGTATAGGAGTGGCTCAGGTTGATAGAAATATCTAAACATGCACTCTCCTATCCCTTTAACATTTTGGGTCGCTAATGATTAGAACGAAATCAACATAACCGCACCGCAGGTTTAAAGCCACGAACCGATATAAAAAACATTTCAGAGATCAGAAGCCCTACCCCGAGCCCCGAACCACGAACGAAGTATTGCCTCCCTGTCGTAAGTATAACAATACTTACGTACGAATTCACGAGTGCGAGAGAGAGGCAACACTTCGTTCGTGGATGCATGTTGTGCAATCAATCAGTTAACAATCTAATGGCAATCATTATAATGAAATCGTCAGTAGATTGTAAAAAAAATGTAAACAAATATGGCTGACTTTCCATAGCATTCGACGTCTTTGTGAAACGCAATCGCTGATATAACTACATCTACGCATGCTGATATAATAAATATAAATAATTTTAAACAAAAATTATTGTGTTCTAAAAGTGCATGATTATGGAATATTTTAGGTTTGTTTACATTTTTTTCAGATTCTACTGAGGAATGGTATAGGTACAATTCTTTATAAAATAACTTACCAGAAGTGGACTGGTCTCCCTAAATGAAAAGAACAGTTGAACTTGGTTTATAATCTTGTTGTAGTCCCTGACAATGGCCTTGCAGATGTTTTCATATATCTTTTCCTTTTCTCCAGTCCATACGGCGCCATAAAGAGACGTGCATATGATGGGCACAATAAAATCGACAAAGTTCAGGAAAATCCCCACAATTGCAAATGTTGTCAGGAAGTTGGAATCCATAAGCCAGATGAAAAAGTATAGGAAGCTGAGTACACCAACTATAGCCGCTGGATACCATTGCTGTTCCCACAGGATTATTGATCTCATTGGCAGCAAGGCTATGCGCCATCCTTCCAACAATCTTTTGAGTTTCTTAACTTGTTGTTCCTAAAACAATTGGAGTGAATGAATGATATTTTTTTATTCAAGCTTTTAGACATTAAATTATAAATATTAGATGTCATATACCAAAGAAAAACAACCAAGATCACCTAACGGGGTGGGCACATTAATTGGACATTAATTAGCTATAATGTCAACCTCCGTAATGTAGTGACCCTGCCTACAATACTGCTATGCTATTCTCTTAATTCACACATTCGACGCTGCGTTCGTCAACGAGCTCGATGTCGAGACAGCCTTGTCTAAAATCCTAGCTGTCTTATTTGACATTAGGAATCGAGGCTGTGAGTGAGGTTGCGGGCGAGTTCGTCGCTGTTTTTCGTTAGAGAATACGAAGTTCATACATTAAACGTCAAACTCTCGACGCAGTGTAGTTCCAGCTCACGCCGCATTCGTCGCCGAGCACTAGTGTCGTTTAAAGCACATTTAGTGAATACCATTTTTAGGCTCGACGCTGCCGCACCGCTGTCACAGCGCTGACAGCAAGGCGGTTTCCTTAGTGAATAACACTGCTGGGGGTTCTGGCTTTGAACCCCAGTGAGGGCACCTTGCTTGTGATTGTCACAGTATTAAGTATAATATACATTAACACACATATTATACAGTCAGATATTTGTCAAGCAGGCAGTGTTCAAAATTAACTTGGCACAACCTTACTGCTAGGACTATAAATAAGAGTATGTTAAGTAAGATCATTGTGAACACCCTACCCGTTAAGCAATATCTGCTGCTGACTGTACAAATATTTCAGATATCAAGGATTACTTGGAAACACGAGAATCATAGTCATCATTATACCTAGATATTTTTCTGAAAGAAACTCAGGAATGACAAAATTCAACAGACATCCTTCATAGTTTTCTTAAAGATGAAATCTGATAGCTACCTCAAAATATTATTGCAGCACTGCACAAACTAGACTGAACTCACTCATTATTATTATAAGGCCATAGTCGGATTTTCATAGTAAGTCAGCCTTTAAATCAACCAGACTCTAGTATTTTTTTGTGAGTACCTCTTATGGTGAAGAATATTTCTGCTGAGTATCAACGTCCTATCGGTAACAGTTTTTGACTTATGATTTTTTTTAGTTTTTTCTTTAATGTGTTGTATCTCAGGATGTATAAAAGCGAATTGCTTCAAATTTTGAAATAATGTTCTTTATTTAGATATGCATCGAATTTAAAAAAATTAAAAACGATTGTCGTATAAAAAAAAGAAAAAAAAAGACCAAAAAATTTTTCATCTTTTTTTTGTGTACCTATGAAGTAGTGACACCTCTATTTTCTTTTTCTAATTATAGACCATACATTGGCCTACTAGTTGCCTAAGTATCAAAATTTTCCAAGCGGTACTTCTTACCAAAAATCGGCAATATGTGTGGTCAAGTTCTGCATTCAATCGGTGTTTTTCAATTTAGTATACAAACTCTTCATTTATATTTGAGTTTTCTTATCAGGTTATCTTATTTAAGAGTAAATGCTAATGACAACTTAATGTCATCATGATGCAAGCTGTTTATTTCATTATTAATCGGCCGTTTATTATTTTAACTAGCGTAATTCGATATTATTTATGACATATTCATTAAAAATAATATATTTCTTGAATATATTACTATATACGCTAGTTGAAATGGTAAACGGCCGATTAATAATGAAATAAACAGCTTGCATCATGATGACATTAAGTTGTCATTAGCATTTACTCTTAAATAAGATAACCTGATAAGAAAACTCAAATATAAATGAAGAGTTTGTATACTACATTGAAAAACACCGATTGAATGCAGAACTTGACCACACATATTGCCGATTTTTGGTAAGAAGTACCGCTTGGAAAATTTTGATACTTAGGCAACTAGTAGGCCAATGTATGGTCTATAATTAGAAAAAGAAAATAGAGGTGTCACTACTTCATAGGTACACAAAAAAAATATGAAAAATTTTTTGGTCTTTTTTTTTCTTTTTTTTATACGACAATCGATATTCATTTTTTTAAATTCGATGCATATCTAAATAAAAAACATTATTTCAAAATTTGAAGCAATTCGCTTTTATACATCCTGAGATACAACACATTAAAGAAAAAACTAAAAAAAATCATAAGTCAAAAACTGTTACCGATAGGACGTTGATACTCAGCAGAAATATTCTTCACCATAAGAGGTACTCACAAAAAAATACTAGAGTCTGGTTGATTTAAAGGCTGACTTACTATGAAAATCCGACTATGGCCTTTCTGTTGCATTCCTCACAAGATAATTAGTTAGTATAAATATCACCTCGGTCCGTGTACGTCCTCGGCCCTCTCATATACAGCAAGCTTCCGGACAGTATCAGGGGTGCACCTTCCGCTCGTGTATTTAAAGGGAAACTTAAACAATGGCTACTGCAGGCGCAATTTTATGATCTAAATGAATTTTTATATAATACATAATAATGTGTTACAATATACCGTTATAAGTACCTATAAAATGTATAAATTAATGTATGGAATTTTAAATATTTACAAAATGTAATAGTTATTCTAGTAGAATAATACGTAATATATTGACATTGACATGTATTAATAATCGGTATGTATTAACTGATGACCTGTAACGAACGTTACTAATAAATATTTTCTTTTCTTTTCTTTTCACCTATTTTAATATAGTATTTATAAAGACTAGTCACATGCAGTGATAATATTTATTTATATACTGTAAGATATTTATAGCCAAAGCATGAATGAGTTGCCTCTCTGTCACACTTACGTACAAATTCACAAGTGCGAGAGAGAGGCAACACTTTGTTCGTAGTTCGCAGTAGGGCCTCAGTATATTAAGATATTATATTTGTCTCTCTGAGAATGTAGATACTAGAGAGAGAGCTGCATATATTTTGGTATCTGTGAAAGTTTATTTTATTTATTTTAGAGACAAACAAACAACCGTAAGCATACAAAAAATACATACTGGAATTAAACAATTTACATGGTGAACACCCTGTTTTAAATCATACTAATAATTTTGGCATCTGTCTTATGTTCGGTGTAAGACTGGTAAGGTACCACATGTTGTATATTAATATATATTATAGCTTGGAATCTTTCACCACCACCATCTACCACTATCTCTCTGAAAATATGGGTGCTAGAGAGAGTGAGATACATGTTAGGTATCTTTGTCAAGTTTGATGCTGAGCTATACTTACTGTAAGGTTTGTAAGATATCCAAAGTTAATTTGAGCCACAATATTAATTGACTACTTTGATAAAATAACATAAATTAAAATGTTAACATTGATGTTGAAGTTGATAGACAATAGTAATACATAGCAATTTGTAATAATTATTCATAAGAAAAATTAGAATGTAATAAATATATTAAGTAGATAGAGTTATATTATTTAAACTGAAGTCTTATATATAAGACTTCAGTAATAAAGGCTATGTTCATTTTATATATTTTATTATATAACTTCTCATGCAATATCACAATTCATTTAATTATTTAATACCTAAAATAATTTATTTTCCATAAATTTTCTATGGTGTTAAAATATTATATGTCCTTTTATTAAATACACAAAATGATAAAAGATTAGTAACTATTTGTTGATTTGCACTTTTATAACTTTCAAATAATATTAAATGAAAAATATGGAATGTAGAGAACATTACATATTTTTATTCAATATGACTCGAAGACTAATTCATAACAGTTAATAGTGAAGTAAAATTTTAGTAATCACAATAAAAAAAATTAGAATGGAATACAGAAAAATATTTTTAGCTGTAAAATACCGGCTACATTCGAACCGAAACATTAACAATTTCAATGTTTTCGAATACTAGTATGAAATGCGATGGTTTTTAAATAAAATAGGAACAGATTGAACACATAATAAACAATTATATTAATTTAATTATATATTACGAACCTGATCCTGAGAGACGATATCTGCCATTTTCTCTTAGTTCTTTAATACGCAGTTATCACTAATCGGAATCAAATGGACAAATGCGTTATCGTTAATCTAATCTTATTAATTTTCAGTAAAACGAACAAAGACTGTTGGGAAAATTGACAATAGGGTATTTCAGTTCGATTTACTGCGGCTTCCGACAAAGAATGTTTTTTTTTCTTTAAAAAAGAAAAGATGGCAAGTTTGACATGGCATCCCCGAGTTCACCAGTTAAGGTTGGTGAGACTGATAAATGACTACGTTTTTAGCGTTTTATATAGTGGTATTTAATGACACCTTTATTGTAAAACTATTTCTTACCTGTGCGATATTCGGGGCTGCCAATAGATAATATTTTCCCCGAATGAGGGGTATGTGTGGATAGATTTAGTATGAGCAGTGAGCATTTTCTTCTAATTCTAACCAAAGAATATAATACTCTAACGGCCTGTTTCACAATCTCCTCCTAAAGCTATCTGTCAAATAAAAAATAACACTATCTCTTTCTTTCACCTGGAAGAATAAGGAGAGCGTGTTATTTTTATCTGACAGATAGCTTTAACTGGAGATTGTGAAACAGGCCCTAAAGATTATAACATTATATGTTTATTGTTTTTAATTAAATGAATGTTGCTTATAAAGTAGTTACTATTTTTAAAAGGGGTCAGTTTTATTTATTGCGTGTTTATAATTTACGATTTGAGTTTTTCTAAACTGGTTCTAATTTCACTTTCTTTCTATTTTCCGTAATTTCTATTTATATTTAATGAGGTTAAAAAATTTCGCTAAGTTCAGCGTCCAGCCCATCAAAAATGTCTATGTCATAATTACTCATACCTTTAGGATGAACTATGAAAACTATACAGTATAATATAAACTCTGGCCAACCAGTTTATTACATTGCATAGTCAATTTTTCTAGGAACTAGGAAATCTTCGTACCTACATTTTTTTAACCAACATTTATTCAGACAGTCTAGTTGACCAGAGTATTACATTTACGAAATAAAACCAGGAATTATTTTTGGCATATACTTATACATATGTAGAAACGTACCAAATGCTTGTATAAAAATAAAAAATATTTTTTTTTCTGATTTCCTCTATACATATAACGGCATAGTACGGAGCTCTAGTTTGATAGATTTTATTTAATGTAAAACTGTGTACCGACAAGGAATTCACACCCACGCTTTATAATTTGTATAATATAGGATTTTCTGTGCATATTTATAATCACTCTCATGGAATCAAACTAATACTTTTTATATAAAATAATTCAATTAATAAGCCACGACGTGAAGGAATAAAGAACTCATTTAAATAAGTTCAAAATATTAAAACATAAATGATGAATAAAATTCATAACACCATTTGTTTTTTTTTTTACATAAAGCCTGTCATATCAGCAAATATTTGGAATAATTGTACTCTATCTCTTGGATGGTTCTGTTTAGTTAATTCTCTTAAAGTATCTCTTCCCAGGCTTAGCATTATCGTGCGTCAATGTCTGAAACAAGAAAAACATTGTTGCGTTAATCATTCTGCAGTTATGTCTTGTACGGTCCCCTACAAACAGTATATTGACACCTGTATTCAAATTTAAACCTTCTATCCCTAGTAATAAGTTCCGAAGTGAACGCATATTTATAGACGTGACCGTATCTGTTAAAGTTATCGTTAATTACATCCCTATCGCAATCAACATCGTGTATCGTCGCACGTATTTGATAACTTTTCTCCGTTACTAAGCAATTCACATTGTTTTTTTCGCATGTATTATTTTGCAACTATGTACAACTGCAATATGGTAAACGAGTTTCATCCCTAAAATGAGAGTTAATACCATTTTGTATTTTGTAAAGGTACTATACCTACATTTTGTCATTTGTTTCTTGTGACAAAAAGCATATGTCAGAGAATAAATGTATATTACTCGAAGGAACTGAGTTCCACGTTAGCGATATAACGTGGAAGTCAGTTCCTTTATGTGCCATTACCTACGATGTAACATCAACAGTCCCTTGGGCACCATTATAACAGGAGTCTACAACATACATTGTAATAATGAATTAAAAATATATAATTGAAACGCGCGTAGTGACTAAAAATACGGGAGTCAAAACACGTATTTTTAGTCACTACGCGCGAGACGTTTCGGAGAGCCTAGGTCTCCAATATCAAGCACTGAGCCCGCTTTCACGTCTCGCAACTCGAGAGCGCGGCGCGTACCGTTTTAATCATATGAATAGTTATTATGTCTCACGAAAGTTTAAACATAATTAAAAATATGATAACTAAAACAGGTATAAAAAATCGTTTAACATTATTAGGCTTACTTACAATAATGCATTCTTCATCAGTAAAGAGATAATGGCGACCACATTTCACGCCTGTTTCAGGAATCACTGAGTTAGTCTGAATTTCATGGTCGTTAACAAGAACGGTCGTGCTCTGTAAATATAAATAAAAATTGTTGACTTATTGTCACAAAATAACTAAAATCAAAACAATACCTACAATATGGGCTAAGATAGATAGACAAAAATGTATGAAAGTAGTTTTTTTCTTTGAGTTTTCATATTTGGTCCAATAGTAAAAGTTGTCCAATGAATATGTTTTATTATCTTGTATCACCATAATTATATTTTGTTGAATACAAAAATTCGCATACAGCCGTCAAATAATTACCTTAATTGATGTATTCGGCATATTCTCCACATATTCTTCACCTAATTTAAATTTATATTCGGTTGTTCTTAATAAGGAAGAATTTTTGATGGTCATAGTTTCTCCTTCTAATGTTATTTCCATAACAGGAGAAGACATCGACATCATTTTTCTTCCCATGAATGGTACACCTGTGAATGTAAAATTTCAAATTAGGTTCAAGTCCCCAGTATACCTACAGGGTTCAAGGATGCCGCAGACCATAATAGTCTGAGGTCATTTTACATACTTATACGCGATTAAGTTCCGATTCGTTTAAAATAAAGTAAAATAGTACATCTCCTAACTAGTGCATAGTGTAAGGGACGATTTTTTTCATAACAAGTGCGTCAAAAAGGGAAATTAGCGCGCGCGAAGCGTGCGCAAAGTTCGTTTTTGCGCACTAGTTAGGAAAAATATATTTTACTTAAACTAAATATGAAATTCAAGGAGTTTAACAACACTAACAAGTTTCTATTGTTTACGACTGAGCTTAGCCGCGGATCGACCGGACTTATAGGCTGACAATCTCGCTTAATATGAGACCGTAAGGGTTCCTCTTCCTAGGTGACAAAGAACCCAAAAAGATGATTCTTAGTATATCCCTATTTCTAACATGTAATTCAGTTTTACTTTGATAGGTTAATTTAAATTGGTTTAAAATATTACGCATAATTCTTTTAATTAAAATATTGCCACAATATTTATTAAAGGATATCAAAATTAATAGGCTTGGTTTTAGACAACTTCTTTAACTGTCGTTACAATAACAAAGATAAAAAAATATTAAGTATCACATCATCATATCAAAGAAACTAGATTTTTCTGTACATAATTTGGGTATAGATTCTTATGAAAACATACTGCGTGGTTCGACACGCCGGTGTTTTTATAAACAATATGTTTGTGTACGTACCGACTCACAGTAGATCGAAATGAGTAAAAAATGGACATTCGCATATTTTCCTAGAAATCCTATTTAAAAAAATGCTTTTCGGTTGAAAATGATATGAGGAATAAAAAATGCTATTTGTCATTTTTCTAAATGAGGCTTATTTTAAGCAGAAAAAAATAAAATGGGTTCTTTTTGTATGAAACTGAAAAATAGTTATCTTATTGTAAGAAAACCGTAACCGATCCCGCTTTCAAACCTTTAGAATATCATTGCCCTACTCTAGAACAGTAGAAAATAGTTGAAACCTTATGTCAGTAGGTGCCCGTTTTTGTTTTATAGTCCAATCAAAAGTCGGTAAATACAACATTTTTCTTAGTTAACTATATTTTTATTTTCGTTAAAAAACGGTATATTCAATATATTCATGACAATTTAGTATAAAAATAAAATGTTTGTGACATTTTAGTAAGAATAAATACAATTTTTTATAACAATAGTACATTGAAATAGGAACAATTTTATTGCGGTGATTTTATTGATAGTAAACATATACTTGAAAATCTTGAAATCAACAATATAGTAAGTATATCTTTTTACTACCATAGTTAGTAAAAACATCGCAATAAATGATTGATTTCAATGTCTTAATTTTTAACCATTTTCTTGAGAAAACTTGTATTTATCTGTATGAAAATGTCACAAATATTTTATTTTTATACTAAATTGTCAGGAATATACCGTATTTTTAATGAAATTCAAAAAATAGTTAACTAAGAAAATATTGTATTTACTGACTTTTGATTGAACTATAAAACGAAAACGGGCACCTACTGAGATAAGGTTTTAACTATTTTCTACTGTTCTAAAGTAGGACAATGATATTCTAAAGGTTTGAAAGCGGGATCGGATAAGGTTTTCTTACAATAAGATACCTATTTTTCAGTTTCATACAAAAAAAACACATTTTATTTTTTTCTGCTTAAAATAAGCCTCATTTTGAAAAATGTTATGTAACATTTTTTATTCCTTGTATTATTTCCAACAGAAGAGCATTTATTAAAATAGGATTTTTAGTAAAAAATGCGAATGTCCGTTTTTTATTCATTTCGATCCACTGTGCGACTGCGACAAAATAATCTTCGATATCTTCATTTTTGTAGTGCTGATACTTTCCAACAATTGATGGCATTTTAATAGCGATTTATTTATTTTTATTAACACAAACGAAGAACGACGAAATTACAAGTTACTAGTACGACCCTGCAATAATTACTGTCATTTTCAATTCACTCGTCGTAAATCATTGTCATCATTAGAGACATTACATTCATTAGGCCAGCTGTACACCTGTAAGTTCTTACGTAAGTTAGAGGGACGGAGCTATACTAAGGAATGAGAGGTGAATATCACTATCTCATTCCTTAGTATAGCCCCGTCCCTATAACTTACGTAAGAACTTACAGGTGTACGGCTGGCCTTACATTAAATCAACAAATCAAAAGCGATAGGAAATGTCACGATGTGTTGCCAGGTGTTATTTATAAACCCCCCAACAATGAAAACATTTTCTGTGTTTCTTTCCCTGTAGGCCCACAGGGGTGAATGACTGACAGATAGTGACATTAGTGACACTAGTCTAGTCTCACTTAGTCTGTGGTGACACTGAAATGACAGTTGTGCGAAATGTAAATAATTGTTATCGAACCTTAAAATAAATTGTTTATTTTGTATATCCGCATAAAATGTTAGAAGCAGAAGTAAACGATGAACGCACAATTTTAGATTACCTTAATGAGGACTGTTGGCGTGCCGTGTTACACTATGTGCCCCTCCGAAACATCATAACAAGCGAGCGAGTTTGTCGACGGTGGCAGAGAGCCATGCTGGTTTACTTGCAAGGAGTTCGGTTTAATATTACTTTCGAGGAGGAGAATGACGATAATACCCACCCTAATGCTTGTGGTATGAAACTGTTGAAATATAGGTATTCGTCTTTCGTGAGTTGGACCTACAAACTAGGCCTATCTGTTGTTGGTACTTACTGCCATGATCAAGAGGCTTTAAAACTAATTAGAGCAAACTGCCCTAATCTAGAAGCTCTATCTCTAATTCACATGACTATGAGAAAAGCCAACCAAAACCAATTAATTGAACACAATCTGAATGATGACTTTAACTGTTTGAAAAAACTTTGTTTCTATGCATGCCCTGTTACGGACAACTGTGTCAGTAAATTCATTGCAGACAAAGCCCTTGAAGAACTAGAATTTTATGACTGTGATAACATGACTGGTCAATGTTTTAATACTATAAAGCCATCAAATTTAAAATCTCTTGTCTTCAGTAGCTGTCAAAGTTTGGACTCACAAAAAATACTTCCATTTGTCAACCAACTTAATAAGCTGATAAAACTTGAACTCCTTGATGTACCTCTGGAAATATCTAGTGTGATTCAGAAAGCACTGGATAAGATGACCAATTTGGAGCAGCTGAAAATATTTTGCCACAGAATTACATCTGCTCCTAACTTCATCCTATCGTCTTCAGAGTCTTTATCACAACTTAGTTCTTTAAAGCATTTGAGTACTGACATGAAAGTGACAGATGATGTTGTTGAAGATGTAACAAGGTCCTGTAAGCAGTTAATATCATTAAACTTAGCAGACTGTGAGCTCCTTAGTTCACATGCCATAGAAGCAATTTGCCGTAACGCTGGCACAAAAATCACTGAGATTGGGCTGCAAGGCTTTTGCTATCTAGGCGATGATGATGTGGTGGCTCTTATTCGAGGTTGTCCAGAGCTGACATTGCTAACCTTGGGCGGAACATACCAGTTGACACCGGCACTTCCTCCACGCGCGGCAGCCGCACGGCACCAGCTTCGGCCAGGGCGCTGTTTGCGCCTTGATGTCATTGATACTAACTTGTGTGATCCATATTACCTGGAGTCTATCCAGGATGAATACGAAGGATTTCAGGAAGCATGTGAGGACCTTATTTTCGAATTCAATTGAGCAGGAAGGGACAAATTTAATTATACCTCGGATCTAGAATATCAACTATGTAATAATGATAATGAGTGTATAATTATTAATGTTATGTCTTATTAGATTTTACGTGACACATTTGCGCAAAGACATGGATGGAACTAAAGTTGTTCTGGATTAAAAGTTTACATTTTTTATTATGTTTTTTACTGAGTGCACATCTGTTAGACAAAATGGCAGTCAAAAAAGTTGTTGACCTTAAGGTGGGTTTACACCAATCGAGCGAATGTTCATTCCATCTCCCACTCTACCAAATCAATGGATTCCGACGAATTACGTTTTCTCGTGTAAGGAACGAATTTCATAGAGTGGGGATAGAATGAGCATTCGCTTGTTTGGTGTAAACCAACCTTTATACTTCTGAATTAAATGTATGGGTAATATGTTACGCTAATGAATGACCTGCCTGCTTAGCACATGATTGGCGCGACAGTATCTCGCCGCGAGATAGATTATCCGTCCCTCTTTTGTTAATGTAGCTAGTAAAGGACGGGAGATCTATCTCGCGGCGACATACTGTCGCACCAATCATATGCTAAGCCTACTGGTTGACTATATTATCAATATTATCATCTTACAACAACATTATACTTTAAGATAAAAAATAGCGTGTACGAATAGCTGTAACAGTATTAACAATAATTAAAATGGATCACACAAAGGAAGAATAAACAATAAATGAAAGGACACGGTTGTGCGATGGAGGAAAAATTGCTCTTCTTTCTTGTCACCAATCACCATCTTACAACTGTATGTTTACAGGCGCCATTAGATTGACTTTATTTGGATAATGGGACCTTTCGAATGTCGCCAAGCCCTTGACAGTTGACAGCATTGTAGTGCTACCAATAGAACAAAAATTGTTGCCAACTTACCACGGCTTCGAGCGTCCGATCGCAGGTTCATATTAAAAAATTTAAAAATCATAGGCTGCACAACTGGCACAAGCGAGCGCTTGCAGATTTTATCTTGTTTTCTGGGGTTAAGACATTTAAATTTATATATAATATAAACGTAAAATTTATCTCTGTCAATCCAGCGCTATCGGATATCGGACGGAGTGAGAGAGATAGTTGCTCGACCCTCGATCGATGAATTTACTGTTGGGTGTTTATGATTTTATTTTATAAAAAAATTAAGTATTCTAGTTTATAGAACCGTTGAACATTTGGATTTTGTGGTTTTTAATTTCTTACTGTTACAAACCTGGCTTGCCAGATTATAAAATGGATACTAAAGTTGCGCATTTATTAAAAACGCCTGTGCAGTTGGGTGTTTACGAAGAATACGATCAAGCCGATTAGCGGACGTCGTACAGACACGGTAGAAGTAGAAGGCAGAAATGAAATTGAAAATTGATGTGTACTTGTAAAAATGGGTGATAAAGAAGATTATTTGACGACCTACCGGGGGTTTTTTGAAAACTTTGCGGCTACAGTGAACCCTGAGGACCAACTCCCCGTGAATATCGCGGGCTATACGATCACGGAGAGCGAGCTGCCAGGCGAAGTTCTCTATTGGACCACCCAGTATTTATCAGAGAAGTAAGTACTTTTTCCACCATCTCTAGATTTTCATGATGTTACAGTAATTATAATAGTTAGGTTAATGATAACACACTACATCAGACACACATATACAATACCTGTTTCTTTGGAAATTCTAATAAGATTGCATAGTTCTATAAGTCTAAAATCTATGTATTCCAGCTGCTAAAACCGCTGTATAGTTCTACAGTGATTCTTTTATCTCTAGACTATGACTAATCCTAAGTTGTTGTGATATAGGGAAAACTACCTTCATTAAATATATGAAAAAGTGTAAACAGCAGCATTACAGATGATATAGAATTGGTAATTTTAAAGAAGTACAGTAATTATTATTTCCACATAGCTCAGGCCATATATACCATATCTAATCATATAATACCTATCTAATTCATTACAAAGTAATTGTTTAACATTGGTAAACAATTTTCCTTCACATTTTTGCCCCTTCAGTTGCTGCTAACTGTAGTTTACTATTACTATAGGATGAATACATTGCTATGACACATAATTTAGATGTGATGAATTCATGAGTTTTATGGGAAATTTATGTCATAGGCATGTTAAGCTAAAAAATAAATATTCAATTACTAATTAATGTGCAATTATACCATAACAGACCAGTTTTAAGATTAAACATAATACACATTATCTTCAAAATTCCATTCTAAAAACAACTGTAAACAATAATGTAATTAGACCAGCAGGAGCCCTAACTCAAGTATTTTATTGTTTTTTGACTTTTACAAGCTTCCTCAATTATATTTTATCTTTCTTCCAAAGTTCATTTTATCTTTGCTTGAAACTGGTTTATTGTATTATTAACCAGCCGGGGATTATGTAATGTACTTACAGTTTTAAACAGAAGCAGTATTTCAAATATTTGTTGCTTTAATATCTGTGGGTCATTCACCTTGAAATGTGCTTTGAAGGGCTAGGTTGCTTTCCTTGTTGGAACAGGTGTTTTCCTAATGTTTGAAATGCAAACAAGTGTAACAAATTGTACATTTTTTTACAGACACTGCACATAGGTGCATCTTTACTTGTGATTACTATATAGTTGAATACTTTTATTTATTGAGTTAGAATAAAGTGCACATTTTATATTTGTTTATTTTAATTTTTGTGGGATTGAGAAGAAATTGTATACTGTATTATTAAGACCCAAAACCACCCCTATAAATCAATTTTTTGTTGATATATCTAATTTACACAAACAATAGCAAAAACATAAACACAAGTAAAACAAGGTTCACTCTCATATTAACTTATTATGGAGACACTATTATTATGTGGCATCTTGTATATAAACAAAATGTAATAAATAAATAAATATGTATTAAGGTCAATGCGGGTAAGACCGTCTATCTGGAAAGTCCGTCTACCAACTGATTTCTGACCCTAATTGAACAGTATAAAGACTCATATGACGGACTTTCCTTCCAAATAAAATATGCCCGACTTAGCTGCACTGACTTACCTTTAATTACTCAATTATATAGGCAATGCATATTTATTTATTTTGTATCTTTTGGTGTAATTTTATGTCTTTCATAAAGTATACACCTCATTACTTTTAAGATTATGTCACATTGGAGCAGTAAAGTCCCTTTGTTTTCCAACCCTTTGTCAGCCTTTGAGGGACTTATTTGATTATAAGGGTTGATCAAATTTTTTATTACATATGTACAATTTTTATTTACTAAATTATAAACCATTTTCCGTGTGAGCCATCTATGGCAAATGTTACTAGAATTTCCTCTAACAAACAGTGTTCAGTGTTACTTTTGTCCCTTGGACAAATAACAACAACACTAAAGTTGACTGACCTGTTGTCTTGTAAGGGTATCTGATATATGTTTAGTGTTATCTCAAATTATCCATGCCACAATTATATTTTCCTTTTAACACTAATTGTAATCAAGTGAGAAGTTATCTACTTTCTTCATAGGTTCAAGTAAGAAAGACAATAATTATCATTCAGACTGTGGTTGGAATTATGGACCAAATTTGTATAGACCAACTTTGGGGTGTACCTATGCCTGTCAGTAACACTTTCGCACCTAATTTCATGCTTAGTTTCAGTCCAGGGAAAGGACAAAGTATGTATAGTTTTTGACCAGTAAAATTGCATTATTTCCTGGGTCGAAGGAGGACAGATGAAGTATAGATAGGCAATAAACGATTAGTAAAGATAGCTAGATATAATTTAAATTGTGTTCAGTAGACATGTAAATATTAAATAAATAAATAACATGGGACAATCTTACACAAATAAACGTAGTCCCACAATAAGCTCAATTAAGGCACATACATAATACAATGACTTAAATTACATAGAAAACAAGCATGACCAAACTTTAGCTTCATAGGCAGGGTCACTACCGGAATCAGGAATAGTCTGCGACCATGACTAAAACTCCCCTGGTTATCCATAAAGGCACGCGCACAGGTGATTTATGCGCATAATAAAGTACTTGTCTAATTTGTCAGTGCGTTGCTCGCGGGAATTGCGCAACGGTTTGTAGCGGCGGGACAATACTCTTCCCGGCAACTAGGGTGACCAAATTACAGTTTCAATTTTCCGGGATAGGTATTTCCAAGTACATAATTTTTTCGATCGTTCTTGTTTTATCGCCAGTCAAAAAACTTTCCCAATTTAGAGAGTTTATGTAAAAAAAAACAAATCTGTTTTAGGGTTATAAATTTCATACCTCTTTGTCATACTCATACGAGTAAGGCTATTCATCTATATATGTGTATAGAATAAGACACTGACTGACGTCTCAAAGCAACCTAAATCGCGGGTCTTACAGATGTAGGTCCAAAGTTTGTATGGAGAAGGAAAGTTAGTTTTATATCATTCGAAACTTTACAGGAGTGAAACTTTTTTTGCAAACGGTTGACTATGATTACGTTACGTTTATGTACTCGAGCAAACCTGCGGGAAAAAGCTAGTATAAGTACAAGGTGGAATGAGATAGATTGCAAAATATTGGTGGGCGTTATCGACGGACAATGTCTAAATAATTGGTAACAGAATTCGGAGACAATCTCCAATTTTCCGGCTGTCTGGTAACTCTATTCCTGACCGGCAATCGCAATCTCGATCCAACTCTGGTGACGTATTGTCCGCTTTGTTACATGAAAAAAACTATTCCATAATTACATATCTGAGCACAATAGTAGTATATCCACTCGAAGTACATTATAACAGTACGATGGTCGATGACTCATTTGATACGCGCCCTACACTACACCTGCGTTTTTATATCTGTTATCCTCATGTATAAACCGGAAGTCGACAGTTAAATTATGTTAGTAGATTTGACCTTAATTATAGGTTACTGTGGCGTAGTGTATGTCTTGGCATAGCTGGAATAAGTTGTCCACTTTACATGCCGGGCCATATTCTAGGTATGTTTGTTACCCAATAAGCTAAACTAGAGCTGTACAGCTAATAACAGCTGGTAACTATGTAAACCGCCCATTTGAAGTCGACCGGCTTCGAGCCAGACCCGGCAATTCATCGTAATCATAAAGATAAGCCAATCTCCCTTTGAAACAAACTCGAAAAGTGACAAGCGGCCATTTACGGTACATTTTTTATGCCCAATTGTCTAATTTGCGGTTTTACCCGCTTGATGCTCAATTGTTTTGGGTAGGCATTAGGTATCGTTTATAAATATGCGTTTAGCGTATCTATACATATTATCTAATGCAATCAAGCTGTAATTGATTCATTGATTCTTCAACAGCCATTTGTCATCCTCGGATGTGACGTTATCAATTAGTCAATAGGCAATAGAACGTGGCTTATACATAAACATAACCATTACCTACATATCCCTTAGGCGCGCGTAAACTGGACATGCAACTTAAGGTGGATTTACACCAAATTCATTGAAATCAGTTTGATTTCGTAGAGCATGGGATAGAATGAGCATTCGCTCGTTTGGTGTAAATCCATCTTTAGGTAAATTATTAGCGCTCAGAAAACCATTGACGCCACGACAGAATGAGGTCTTGGATGACCTAGGATACTTATATTCGTATATTTAACCTCGTGTCAGCGTTATGTCCAAAGGTAGGTAATTCAAATAGTAATTTGTCAAATTGTCATAGAATAAAAAAAAAATTGAGGCTTATGTACTTTGCGTAGGAACCTTGTAGGCAGGAGTTTAACTTAGTCCTATATACTATACTATTCTTTACTTATTATTCTTCAAATAAACATTATTGTTATATGTATACTCTAAATGCCGTAATTACCAACATATAAATTATTCGACTCTTCTTTGCCTAGCAATGCAAAAGTTACTCATCGTTTCTGCACTTCGACGAGGAGTTAGATAACTGTATTAGCCTTTGTACTTCAGTGAAATACTACTTTTATCCCGCGAGTTAGTATGATAATTAATATTCGGCAAAATATTATGGAACAAATGTTTTGCATAAGAACTACAATCTATTCACTGCCAAGGTTATTCTATACTAACCAACCATTCAAATTGGAGAATAAAGGCATTCATTATGGAGACATGTGCTTTCCGCCATAACATGCATGACGTCACGTGGGGTTAACCCGTTTGTGCCTTATTCAAAATGCTTCCCGCTTCCCGAGCCCATCGTCTTTCGACGACTAGTATGAATTTGATCTTGAAATGTTTAACAATTGTTAACCATAGATCAGACACTATAACTTTTACGTCCATAAAGTTCTTCTGCGTAATGTTCGAGATAGATCGGGGTATTATTTTATGCCAAGCATCTAAGCTGAAATCGAAAATTCACTTTTGTGTAGTTGCACAAACTAATGTTTCAGCTCTCGAATAACCTCTCCAATAAAGTTTACCAGTGAATTTTGAATTAATAATGAAGGAAATAGTTTAGAATTTCTTTTGTTTCTCTGGGCGGCAAGAGGATAACGCAAACACGACAGCAATGTAGGTATTTTTATTGAATATGGAATTCAATACTATATACTGGTCGTGTAAATAACAAGTCTCCGTCTTCCCTCATTCTTCTAATTACTTTGGAGTTATTGGAGATCACATTACAGTGGTTGCCTTCATGGGTAGTCCGGCAAGGGTAAGGTAAAGGAACCGTGAACCCGCCGCTTCCACGCGCGCAGATGTTCCCTCCGCCGGTGCACCAGTGCACCCGGATGCGCCACTAACCAAATGACGCTCACGAAACAACATTCTTACTCCAATTACTGCATTAACGCAGTGTGTATTTTAACTTTTATCGTTCAATTTCCCTTCCGACCTTCAAAAATGTAAATTTTAACTTTTAGGTCCATAAACTTGTTCTGTGTATGTAATGTTCGAGATCGAAGATCGTGGTACTATTTTATGCCAAGTTGAAAC